>CAUYRT010016315.1:0-32820 GCA_963574885.1 Lepilemur ruficaudatus | reverse complement strand
ACCACCTCGTCTCACTTGTTTCTCTATTAGCCTTTCTCTTTTGTTCTAAAAACCATTATTTCTTCATAGAAGCTTTAAAAATATATAAAAAGAAAACACAATACCTTTTACGATAGCCCCAAAGAAAATTAAATATCTAGGAATATATCTAACGAAAGATGTGAGAGACATATACAGGGAGAACTACAAAACACTAAAAAAAGAAATTGTAGAAGATGTAAACAGATGGAAAAATCTACCTTGCTAATGGATTGGTAGAATCAGTATCATTAAAATGTCAATACTACCTAAAGTGATCTACAGAATTAAGGCACTCCCCATCAAAGTACCATCACCATTCTTTACAGATCTAGAAAAAATAATTCTACACTTTGTATGGAACCAGAAAAGACCTCGTATAGCCAAAGCAATCTTAAGTAAAAAGAACAAACTGGGAGGTATCAGTCTATCAGACTTCAAGTTGTACTACAAAGCAATAATAATCCAAATAGCTTGTTACTGGCACAAGAACAGAAACATAGATCTTTGGAACAGGACTGAGAATCCAGAGATGAAACCATCCACATATGGTAATCTAATCTTTGACAAAGCAGACAAAAATATACATTGGGGAAAAGAATCTCTTTTCAATAAATGGTGCTGGGAAAACTGGATAGCTACATGCAGAAGAATGAAACTGGATCCCTACCTCTCACCTCTCACAAAAAATCCATTCAAGATGGATAACAGAATTAAACCTAAGGCATGAAACCTTAAGAATTCTAGAAGATGTTGAGAAGACCCTTTCAAACATCAGCGTAGGCAAAGAATTTTTGAAGAAGACCCCCAAAGCAATCACTGCAGCAACAAAAATAAATAAATGGGATCTGATCAAATTAAAAAGTTTTTGCACAGCCAAGGAAACTATCGTTAGAGTGAATAGATAACCTACAGAATGGGAGAAAATATTTGCTCTCTACACATCTAATAAAGGGCTGATAACAAGAATCTATCTAGAACTTAAAAAAATCAGCAAGAAAAAAAATCATACAAGCCCATCAATAAATGGGCAATGGAAATGAACAGAAATTTCTCAAAAGAAGACAGAATAATGGCCAGCAAGCATATAAAAAAAATGCTCAACATCCCTAATCATTAGAGAAATGCAAATCAAAACCACAATGAGTTATCACCTAACCCCAGGGAGATTGGCCTCTATCAAAAAATCTCAAAACAACAAATGCTGGTGAGGATGCAGAGAGACAGAACAGTCTTACACTATTGGTGGGACTGCAAATTAGTGCAACCTCTATGGAAAAGAATTTGGAGATACCTCAAAGAGCTAAAAGTAGAAATACCACTGGATCCACCAATAGTACTATTAGGCATCTACCCCAAAGAGCAAAAGTCATTCTATAATAAAGACATCTGCACCTGAATGTTTATGGCAGCACAATTCACTATTACAAGGATGTGGAAACAACCTAAGTGCCTATCAATTCATGACTGGATTAAAATTTGGTATACGTATACAATGGAATATTACTGAATTTTAAGAAATGACAGTGATCTAGCACCTCTTATATTTTCCTGGATTGAGCTTAAGCCCATTATCCGAAGTGAGGTAACACAAGATTGGAAGAATGGGGTCCACTTGTACTTGCCATCAAATTGGTACTGACTGATTAACACAGTGGTGGTCACATGGTAGTAATATTCTCCAGGGATGAGGGTTGGGGGGCATAAACTCACAACTATAGGACACGGTGTGCATTGTAGGGGGAAAAGGCAGGCCTCTAACCCCTGCTAGGGAGAGGCAATGATATAAAATGTAACCAAAATGTTTGTACCCTCACAATATCCTGAAATAAATATATATATATATATAAAAAGAAATACATGTGCTGAGTTTAAAAGGTCACATAAAACTGCAAGGCTTATAACCTCAACAGCAGTCTCTCATGTCATCTCTCCTCAGCTCCATGTCCCACTCTTCAGAGGCACTTTGAAATATTTTAATTGTTTCTTCTGATATTTAGTAATTAGATTGACATATTAAAGGGAAAATAGTGTGATTAGTATCATTATACAGGTTAAAAATCATTTTGATCCAAGCCTCAGAGAGGTAAATCCAGAAGAAACCAATGTTGTCACAGCCTAAACTACTACTCAAATCTTTCACATCAAGACAACTCAAAACAGGATAAAGTTGAGGCCAATGCCTATATTTAAATGTCTATAGTAACAGACACCAAATATAGTATGATTTGCCTTAAGGGTATGAATTCTGTGTTCTGGGTGGTTTTTCTTTTTACTTTAATCTAATTCCTAAATCTCTAGAATAATTCATTGATGATCTTGAATTTCTATGTGCTTAGTCACATAAACTTGATTTTTCACAGTGAAATTCCATTTCCAGGTGTTCTTGCAAGATCAATTATGAGAAATCAAAACCTTCTATTGAAAATGAAGTCAAGCATCATCAAGATTATATTATCAATTATATGTGTAAGATAGGGGTGGGTTTTTATCCTATAGACTCCCATTTAAACACATTTTTGACTCATAAAATTGAGGATATATGACAAAGATGAGCTAAATATAGCATACATAAACTTATCACATGAAAGGTTAAAGTAGAATCCATTCAGTCCCATGCCTCCATTCACTCAGCTGAGTGAGTGAGTCAATCTTCCCAACTGTAGGAGAAGCTGCTGGTGCCTAGCACATACCCCATGAGCCTTACTACTTCAGTTGATCTGACCCAGCTTCCAACTGTGCAGTATCTGCAACATCTCCTTACCTGGGGTTATTTTACCTGAAGCAAAGGACAAATTGCTCAGGCATCTGCAATGCAGGCTGGAAGTGCCAGAGAATTAGAACTCCTGGAAGCAGCCCACAAACAATATCTGATGGTGCTTGCAGTAAAAATTCCTCAGCTTCGCCACCTCTTGGATGATAAAACTCTGAGGCATGCATTGTATACTGTTTCAGACTTTGCACATGGGGTTAAGCTCCAGCCACTCACAGTGGTAACTGGCTTGCGAGTTTATCCTTTGTTGGCTGTCTTCCCTCCCTGTCTCACCTTCCCACTCTACTACTGGCATTTCCTGAGCTTCCAAAGAAACTATTTGTACCTGCTTTCTTGTCTTACAGCATGTTTCTAGAGAGATACAAACTAAGATGAAGACCAGCTCTTTCACTTGGATTCTGGTCCTACCATCTGCCATCTCACCTACTCTTCTTCCTAGGTAGGACCCAATCTTCTCTCATTCTAGGAAGAAGCCATCTCATATCCCTTTCCGTCTATCTTCCTAACTCCTCCCTCCTTTTGTTTTTTCATTCAATCTGAAGAGTGCTCTCTATATGTTAGAATTTTCCCATTTTTACTAATTGCAATCTGGATCTTTTACCCATGTCTCTATTGAAGCTCTTTTTCCTAAATGTCAACAACCACCTTCTAAGTGCCAAACCCAACTAACACTTTTCTGCCCCTAATTTACTCGATTTCTCTGTAATATGTGATACTTTAGAAACCATCTACCTTATGTTTCATTTACTTTAACTTTTGTGATACTACTGTCTTGATTTTCCTCTTATATTTTTGATTATTCCTCTGCAGCCGGCTTTACTGGTTCTATTCTTCTGTAAACTATGTATATATTGATGTTTCCCAGAGTTTTTTTCTCAGACTTCTCTTTTCATCATATATGCCCTCCCTAGGTAATTTCATTTTTCCCCCTGGTTTTAACCATCACAATATGCTAGCAATGCTCAAATCTATATATTCAGGATTGATAACTCTTGAATTTTAATACATATAGCCACCACCCGATTGGACATATATATTGAATGTTTACAGGCACCTAAATTTCATATATCCAAAACTGAACTCATTGATTTTTAGCTCCTAGAATCTGCATCTTTCTTAGTGAAACCTCTATATGCCCAAACATCCATCCTCTCTCTCAGGGATCATGACCTGATCATGTAAATTTTACCTCCTATTAAAAATCAAGTAAAGTGAAAACCAAAAAATATAAATTGGATTAGGTATTTAGAATCTGGCATTTCACATTTGTCATGATAATAGCTCATTTTAATTCTTCATGAGCTTGCTCACATGACATAATAATCTCCTGTTTAGGTTCCTTATCTCTAGGCTTTACTCTACCCACCAATCCATCCTCAATACTGCCATCAAATGGTCCTTCAGTAATAAGTGGGATCATTTCAATGTCAGACTCATCAGTACATAAAAAATGAAGTTTAAGCTTCTTTATATGTCATACAGGGACTTTATTATCTTAACCCTGTCTCCACTTGCTATTCAGAACCACTTATAATTCTCTACAAATAATAGTCAATGGCTCTCCTTAGATTTTGAAATCCAGTTTTTTCATCTTTCTGGAAAAACCTTTCCCTCTGCTTATCTGCCCACTGACATCCTGTCCATTCGTTCAAATCTCCCTTGAGTATTTCCTTTCTGTGCTTCCCTGACCCTACAAGGTAGAATTAATCATTATGCCTTTGGTATTACTTCCCTTCCTTGTATATAACTCTTTCGTTGTATTATACAAAGTTCTATTAGTTTGTTTCTGTGGCTATTTCTAATACTATTAATAGATGGCAAACCCCTCCACCCACAACAAACTCAGAACTCTGTCAAATGCTAGTAGTAGTATACAGTCTACCACTTTGAAGCACTTTATGCACTTGTTAGTTAACCATTCTGTTTTGAATCCTCATCCTCCTTTCTAGACCATATGTTTCAGGAGGACAAGGTCAGTGCCTGTTTTGCTCTCTGCTGTAATCCCAGTGCCAAGCATTATGTTTGCCAGAAGTGTTTAATAAATATTTGTTGACTAATTGGCTAACTCCTTGAAGACAAGATCTATATTTTATTCATTTCTGAATGTGTTCCTTAAAGTTCATGTGTGGAAACTTAATCCTCAATGTAACAGTGTTGAGAGGCGATCACATCATGATGGCTCTGTCGTCATGAATACATTAATGCTTTTATCATGAGTGTGGGTTCCTGATAAAAGGATGAGTTCAGTCCCCTTCATCTCTTGCTCACATGTGCTTTCCTGCCCTTCTGCCATGGGATGACGCAGCAGGATACCCCTTTTGCCAGATACAGGCTTTTTGATCTTGGACTACCCAGCCTCCAGAACTGTAAAAATAAATCTCTATTCTTTATATATTATCCAGTCTTAAGCATTCTGTTATAGCAGCACAAAATGGACTAAGACAATTTACTTAGTCCAGTTCAACAGTACCAGCCCAGAATCAGCATCAATAAATGTTGTTTGAATTGAATATCAGTCACCCTATCCAAATGGCATGGGAAACAAGCATGTAGAATACTTTCTGACAGTTAGAAAACTGCATTTGCTTTGCAAAATTTTGCACATTTCTTTCTGCCCATCATTATTTTTAGTACGTCATCAAACCAACAAATCCAATGATGAGTTAGACCGGGAGTGACAATTTGAATGGATTTATAGTAGATGCTTCAAGTTTTGTATTGGGAAAGATTTTGAGGCCATGTAAGTGTAAAGTGTAAAATGATGAATTAGCACTCATTTATGGATTCAGCAAGAGGGAAGTAGTAGCATAAGTGCTACATAGTTGCCATCCCTTTGTAAACCAAAAGTGGGGGTGGGTGACAAGTAATACTGCCACACACAAGGCTTCACTGGTACATGTTCAAAATTTCATCCAGAATGTCAGAGAACCTGGCAATTAGTTCATTAATTATTAGGATGCTGCTCTGCTATTCAGTCTGACCACAGGATTTTTAAAACAAGTCCTTATCTCTTATTTTTCCCATAGCTGATACTTGCCCCTGCTTAAAGGATACTAACATATTTTTCTGTGAAAATAAGGACAAATATTTGAAGCCAAATAAATAAAAAGGCCTTTGGGTATTCCAGTAAGTAAGTTTCTTAGAATGACTCAGATTTATATAAATTCTGTTATATAGTGAATGTTACTACCTTATACTTAAATACTGTCCTACATTTTTAAGTTGTTTCTTCTCCATTGTTCTATCTGAGAAGGGTTTCAAAGAATTACACAGCCAATCCATAACGGTAACAAATCCCCATTACTTTGGTGTTATCTAGTTCATAGAATATTTCCTATTAACCACACATGGCTCTCTTTTCATCTGATTTGACCTTTAAAAACATACCATCTGGACCTTTGCTTAAAGACAGAAAGGTGTTTTTCCAGTTTACCCCGTTCACTCACAAGCTACACTTTAAAAGGACTATTAAGGGGAAAAAATTCCATTTAACTGGAAATGGCAATGCTTCCCCAAATACAAAGCACTGCAGACCAAAGATGTGAAATGTGTATATGTGAGAGTGAACACATATTCCTCGGAACTCAAGCGGATAGCAAACTGCAGCACGAGCAAGAGCCACGGCCCTCAAAGGCCTGTTGAAATGTCACTTGGTTTGAGGCAATGAGATCTGGGCTCACAGGCTGGTCAAAACAGCAGCAGGTCATATCCCCACCGATCAGCAGGGATGTGATCTGAAGAGGAACCAAGCTGAGCAGCTCTCTCTGTGGTCCACAGCGAAACTGCTGAGTTGATAAAGGCTGTCAGAGGAGAACAGGGTGATAAATGGCTAAGAGGCAGTTATCCCCAGATCGTGACACTGACAAACTGTGACTCAAATGTTTTGCTGAAAACCACAGCAGATTTTTAAATGACAAATATTGAAGTTAGGTGCCTAGGATTAAAATAGATAAACAAGCATAAAACCTAACAGATTTTGTGAAAAGGCTTTCGAGACAAAAAGGCTCAACCCAGACTGTGGAATGCTCCAGTTTAATTTTGTCCTCTTTACTCTGATATATTCTTCAGAAACTAGTGGTCCCAATATTGTAAAAGATAACTAATAATCAGAAAGGCATTGACTTGAGACCTATGCATAAAAGCTATAAAACTAAGCAAAATTAAACAAACAAAAATTAAAACCCCACAACAAAGACAAAAAAGAAGAAAACATTACATTAAGACTATTTAATACAAAAAGGACCACCCAATAAAAAAGGAGGGTTTCTACAAATCTCAATAGATACAAATATATTACAGATAGCTGTGGAAAGAATTCAAAGAGGAGATACAGAATTTTAATAGGTGATTACTATAATATTATAGAAGATAATAAAAGAGTGAGTTGGCAAAGTTCAAGAAAGAAATGAACAAGAAATAGCAAAGCATGGTAAATTAAAGTCCTATTAAAAGCACAGATACAAAAGAAACACAACTGAAAGCAGAGCCAGGGATATAATGGAGAGACTTAAGGAAATGACATAAAACAAGGTGAGAGAGAACAAAGATATTAACATGATTGTAGAGAAGATGACAGATGTAGGAGGCAAAGGAAATTCAACAAACCTCTAGTTGGTATTCCTGAAAAAGAGACCAGAAAAAAAAGGAATAAAAACATTAAGAGATATAAAAGAAGAAAACAATCCTAGAATAAAGGTTTGAAACTGAAAATAAGAGACACACCTTTCTGTAAGAAAGCCTATACAGTACCGATGAAGTTATTGAACCCCAAAAATAAAAAAATAAAAAATCTGTAGATATCCACTTATAAAAAGGAGAATAAAAAATTCTACTGGCCTCTAACTTCTTTCTAATAACATTAAATATGGAATATGATGAAACAACATGAACAAAATTCTAAAGAAAAGAAAACATGACCCAAGAATTTCATAACCAGCCAAAATTGTTCTCATTTTTTAGCTGCCTCAAGTCAAGCCAGGTATGGGGCTTATTGTGGAGAAGGTGAGGCCGCTATGGATCCCAGGTGGAATGTCATTTGGTGCACAGAGAGCTACCCCCAGGTAACTGGAAGACTGTGAATTCCTACAGAACTCTGGAACTCTTATAGTTAAGCCCATGAAGTATATGAAGTGGTAATGGTTGTAAGGTCAGGAATTTTTAAAGACTGAGTTCTTGAGGAAGTTTCATTTGCTTATTTATCCATTCATTCATGCAACAAATATTTGTTCAGTCCCTGCTACATTCCAGTGTCTATGCTTTACACATTTAATTTTGGATATATGATGTATAGTACTTTATGGTAATTACTTCTTTTAACTATAACTCTGATAAGAGTGTTTTCCCAGTATCTCATGGGGGAGACACAGGAAGAACATGTCAACTGGTCATAATTTTGTGAAGAAAATTCCTGGAAGAATATATAACAACAGCACTATTATTACCTAAATATTTCTAATACAAAATTTAAAACGTAAAGGTCCTTAAACTGGGAATTTATTCTAAGGGGAAAAAGACATTATATAAAAAAAGACACCTGCACTGGAATGTTTATAGCAGCACAATACACAATTGCAAAGATGTGGAAACAACACAAATGCCCATCAATACATGAGTGGATTAATAAAATGTGGTATATGTATACCATGGAGTTCTACTCAGCCACCGAAAACTATGGTGATCTAGCACCTCTTATATTATCCTGGATAGAGCTGGAGCCCATTCTTCTGAGTGAAGTATCACAAGAATGGAAAAACAATCACCACATGTACTCACCATCAAATTGGTACGAATTGATCAACACTTATGTGCACATATGGAAGTAACATTCACTGGGTGTCAGGCAGGTGGGAGTGGGGAGGAGAGGATGAGTATATTCACACCTAACAGGTGAGGTGTGCACTGTCTGGGGGATGGGTACACGTGTAGCTCTTGTGCAGTGCAAAGGCAATATATGTAATCTAAACATTTGTTCCCCTATAATATTTGGAAAAAATAATAAAAAAAAGACTTTTAATAACATGTGATGGGAGTTCAGTGGTGGGAGATAATCACTTCAGGCAGAAGGATGGGGAAGAGAGCACTAACAGAAGGTTTTTGTGGTAACTGGCATTTGAGTCACAGGTAGGTTTGGACATTTAGGCATGGATGGGGAATGATTTCCAAACACGGGGAATTGTGAGAATAAAGGCACAGAAGTGGGAAATGTTCTGATTATTCCCTGGAATAAGGAAATTTGGGTAGGGGGTGGTGCTAGGAGGCAAGGTGGGACGAGTGCTTATGGGACTGGATGGAGAGCCTGAAGGCCAGGTGGAGGAGTCAGACTTTCATTCTGCAGTTGGTGCTATCGAGTCAGCATATAGCAAGACCAACACTGTGTTTGGGGAAGATTAGTCTGGCAAAAAATATTTAGGATAAACAACAGAGAGAACACAGGCAGGGGACTATTCGAGGCCTTAGCAAAAGGCAGAGAGGGCTTGGCCTGACATAATGGAAGTAGGGAAGGGAAGCTGAGAGAATGTTAGAAATTTGTACCATGGGAGTAGAAGCAACAGTCTGGAAATGGGCCAAAAATGAGGGATGAGAGAAAGGGGACTAGGAAATCCAAATCTCAGGTCTGGTTACTTGGGAGCTGCTAGAAATTTCCTCACTGTTTAAGGATTTTCTGCAGGAGTTGTGTATGTAAATAGTTTCATTGCTGAGGCAAATGAACCCATGGCAGGGTCTAAAGTCGGATAACAAGGAACATCTGAGATTCCTACAAAGGCAAACAGGACCCCAGGAAATGAAATATGGGGGTGGAGAAAAGGAAATCAGGGCCACAGGGGTTCAAGGGAGGTAGGGGGCTGAGGACAGTGTGTAGAAGACACTGCTCATCCACCTCACAATCCTGCCAAGGTGAGAGACCCCAGGCACCTTGGACTCCATTCAATCCACTCCACGCAGAAAGGCAGATTGGAGCAGCCTAACTGCGCACACGTAGGATGCTCTCCTAACACGCACCCTCAAGTGAATGGGCACCCAAATTTGACTTCAGTTGTGACCATGGTTTGCAGAGCACCCTGAGCCAGGAAAAAGATGGCACCTTGGAACTGGCCATAAGAATGGGCTTTAAGGTCAAAGCACACCTGGGCTTAAATTCCATTTCTGCCACTTACTGAGTGACATTAGGCAAGTGACTTAACTTCACTGAACCAGCCTTGGATATTAATATCTCCCAGGGTTCTTATGGGGATTTCACAAGATAAGAAGAGTAAAGCTGACAGCAAAGAGCCTGAGATGCATAAACGCTCTGCAGATGGGTGCCTCGTGCCCCTCACCCCACACTCCCAACGTACCTGCTCTACCAGCCGCTGGTTTCCGGCAAAGTTATCACCAGTTCCCGAAGGTACATCTTCTGTCTACTCCATGGATGTCCCCTCTCTCCTTCCCTGGGATTCCTTTCTCTTTGTCCTATTTCCTGAGTCTCTTTCCCTTCTCCTAAATTTTGCACTCCAGGCTTCTTAATTGGCGGGTGTCTGTCTCTTCTATGCTTTTTGCTATCCTCCTTCTCCCTCCTAAGAAGTTATGACTAAAAAAGACTCAGAAGGGACCAAAAAGGCACTTAATACAAAAAAAATTCATCTTCTTGATTCCCAGAGCAGTTCAAAATATCATACCCTAATATTATGAAGAAATAGGTGTCTTCAAGGGACTCACAGTGAATATTTTTCTAAAGCCCACCCAAAGACAGAAAACTGTGGTAATTCCCACAGAAAGCCCTTACTGTGGATGAATACAAGACATTCCTTACAAATTATAAATGTACAGACATTGGAAATATACTAGACCACTAGGCACCAAGTAGGATTCTGCTCTGAGCCACACAGAGCAACTTGTGAGTGAAGTTCGCATAAGGTCACCGAACCCGCCAATAGGTAATTCCAAGCACAAGACCTGTTTTGTGGGCGAGGATGGAAGTCACTCTCAGCCTGCACACCAAAAAGTATCAGGTGTCTGGGCTGTGACCCCACTGTGTCAGAACTGCCAAAGTGACATTTTACCCAGTCACATGGTCTTAACAACATTCTAGTCCTTTTTTATTAAGCAATTTCTGATTTATGTGTTAATCAATCAGAAACAGAAGTCTCTTTTAAAATTCTTAATGCCATGTGGAATAAGAACAAGGCTAAAATTGCAAAGTACCAGTGTCACTAAGCAAAATATCTCTGTCCCTCTCACATGTAATGCCATGTGTTTCTGGCATTGTTTTAAGTTTCTTGGAGGCAAAGCAGGACCTTTCCCGCTGACCCTAGGATAATGGTCTGTCATCACTGGGAACTGAGGCAATGTGCTCTGTCCTGGTTGGGCATGCGAGGGAGATTAGAGAGAGCATTTTTTAAAAATTGTGTCTTAGGTCTCTGCTGAGAAGTAAGGGGATTTCTTCCTTCTGAGCCTCATGCTTCGAGCCTGTTTGTTCAGCCAGTTTGTTTAGTTGTATTTTTAATAATGTTGTTTTACCAGTGTCTAAAATTCCCAGGCAATTCAGAAGGACAGACAGACCATGAAACACCCAATTCCAAAACATTCTGCCTTTCTGTCTGCATAGTTAACAGACCTCCTCTCTTGAATTAGACTGACAGGTATCTGGTGGAATCTTCTGGGGAACCTATACTTTTCTACTCCATGGGTTCCTGCCCAGTGAGGCCTAACGTTTGTATATTAGCAGGTATCGTTACCGCTCCTTCATTTAAGACTCTGCTCTGAGGCTCCTTTTCCAATCACAGTAAGAATCCATCTACTAATCAGTCATTTATTTGTCAAATATTTATTGAGCATCTGCTGTGTGCCAGATTGTGTGCTGGTCACTGGAGGTACAGAGAGGGACAAACTGTAGTTCCTCAAAGCAAGAGACGTATAAAGAATTCTGTTACACTATGAGCAATACCAAGAGATATAAAGTACGATGGGAGCCCAAAGGAAGAAGTAATTAATTTTACTCGAATAGTGGGATAAAGGAAGAATTCCCAGAGGAGGTTATATAATTTTTTTGAATTTGTGGACTTTTTTCTTATTCTTCTTCTTATGTAACTGACAAAAATTGTGTATGTTTACCATGTACCACACTGTGTTTTGAAATATGTGTACATTGTGAAATGGGTAAATTGATCTAATTAACAAATGCTAATTAACATATTACCTCACATACTTATCATTTGTGGTGAGAACACTTAAAATCTACTCTCAGTGATTTTCAAGTATACATTTTATAAACTATAGTCACTACGTTGTGATCTCTTGAACTTATTCTTCCTGTCTGAGATTTTGCATTCTTTGGCCAACATCTCCCCAGTCCCCCCAACCACCATGTTACTTTCTGCTTCTATGAGTTGCATCAACATGGATGAATCTAGAAGATTCCGTATTTTTTAAAAAGATATAAAAGTAAAAAAGTTTATTTATCCTTTACAAGTATAGAAAGAAAGAGAGAGAGGGAGAAAAAAAGAGAGAGAGAGAAGTGGTAGATGACATTATATTAAATGAAATAAGCCAGGCACCGAAAGAAAAGTACCTCATGATAGGCCAGAACTGTCTCACCACGTAAAGAAAGAGGAAAGAGAAACAGCATGAGCAGAGGTAACAGGTGAGAAAGTGTCTGGCATACGGAGAATGCTGCAAGTGAGCTGGTTGGCTAGAACACTATTTATATAAGTGGATGAGAGGCGGGAGAAATGAAATGGGAAGTAGGCATGCCCAGCTGGTGAAGGAGTTAGCAAACTGTTCTTCAGATCAGTAGTTTTTAAAACGCGTTTTCCAGACCATCAGCAGCAACTGAGAACTTGTGAGAAATGTGAATTCACAGACCCTGTCCCACCTGTGTTAGTTTGCTAAGGCGGCCATGACAAAATACTACAAACTGGTTGGCCTGAACAACAGAAACTTACTTTCTCATAGTTCTGGATGCTGGAAATCCAAGGTCAAGGTGTCAGTAGGTTTGGTTTTTTTCTGAGGCCTCTCTCCTTGGCTTTCAGATGGCTGCCTTCTCACACTGTGTCCTCCCATGGTCACCCCTCAGTCTGTGTGTCTCTGTGCCCTAGTCTCTTCTTACGAGAACACCAGTCATTGGGCCTACTCCAGTGTCCCCATTTTAACTTAATTACTTCTTTAAATACCCTGCCTCCAAACAGAGGCACATTCTGAGGTACTAGGGCTTCAGGATATGAACTTGAGTGGGGCGCAATTCAGCCATCAGTCAGCAATGGGGTTGACCTGGAGTGGGGAGTCACTGTGTGAGTATAGGGACTGAAATTCCAGGGACATGGGAATAGAAGGTGCCAGTGCCAGAGGCTCAGGGATCAGGTAAGGACGTGTGTCCTAGTGCACAGTTACTCAATTTCAGTTACTTGAATACTTATTCATGGATCTTCCATGTCCACCTTATTGCTAGATAGGTATTATAACTTTAAATATATTTTTACTTAGTCTCATTCTAACAACTACAAAATCATGGGTTAAATTCTTTTCTAATCCTCATTCAATAAATATATTTTTAAATGCTCATTCATATACAACCTAGAATCCTCCTGGTCATCATGTGTCAGGAAAAACCCATCATTATTGTGAACTTGGGCTTTACCCTCAGTTCAATTTCTCCTAACAGGGAGTAATGAGATCTGCCACTTACAGTGTGGTTTTTGGCAAAGTACCTAATCTCTCTATCCTCAACTGGTAATGATAATATCTACTTCATAGATTATGCCAAGAACTAAATAAGATATTCACTAAAATTGTGTACCCCGGTGATTGGCATAAAGTAGGTGCTTAATAAATTAGAGCAAGTTTTGTTATATTAACCTTTATAGTCTTTAAGAATTGATGATGCTAATGATTAAATAACATGAAACATAGCCAATACTTTCACAGTCTCCCTTTGCCAGAGGAGATTCCTATAGATTCTCCTGGGAGACCCATCTCTCTTCACAGTGTCTAACAGAATGTCATGTTCTTTGTAGTTAGTAATTATTGCTTATTTTCTATTCAAGGAATTCTTATTGAATGAATACGATACTCCTATACAGTGATAAGTTATATAGAAGTGTCATAATTTTTTCCAGAAAGAAACTTCCATATTTGGATCCTTTTCTCATGGGATTCCTACCAAGTGTCATCATCACAACACCTCTAAGCAGAGAGTGTTACTTACTGACAGACCTTGAGGTCACACATCTTTCAGAGCACACTTTTAACTCTTTCTCACATTTGCCTTATGTCTTGCTATTGTAACTTCTCTTATTCTATCATCCTAGCACTGTGCTGTCCTTCTTATTTGGCTAGACAGAGTACATACATATCAAATTATGGGAGTTCAATAAGTCTTATTATACATTCCACCCAAACAATCCTCTCCACAATGTTCTGGCCAAATTATTTTGTAAATAATTGGTTGCCACCTTCTTACCCTCATTCTCCCCCACTGTCTCTAAGGGTAATACAATCTCGTCGGTATCTTCTCTGTTATGTTAGGTTATTATGTGTCATTGAATAGCTGCCACATTGTACCTTTGAGAAGGGGCCATTTATCCTTCCACAACAGAAGAGATGATGGAAGCTGTTTAATGGAGGAAAGTTCCTGGGGAGAAAGGCAGTTCTGTGAATACTTAAGGCACCCTCTCCAGGCTTTTAGCCACTTGCCAATGCATGCAAAAACATGAGAAACATTTTCCACCCTAATAGTTTCAATGCTGTTTCATTCTTGCCGGTTTCTTAATTACCCATACCTCTTATTGTGCAGTAACAACCAGAGTCTGGTACGTAGCAGACCTCTACAAACACTTGCTGAATGAGTGAAACTCAAACTTAGCTTCCATCCATTTGAGAAATCTATTAATACTTTCTCTACTTATTAATCTTGTTTTCTGTTTCTCTAGGAGAAACCAAATCTATTCTTCAAAAGTAATTTTTATGAGAATGTTTAAAGCCTTAGCCTTTTAGGTGACATAAAAAGAGGGAAACAGAGAGGGATGGGGATCGGATGGCAATGACCCTTTCCAGCTCCTTTTGTGTTCACACTATCCCTCTAGTTTGAGGAGGCTGCAGATTCACAAGCTTCTTCTTAATTCTATTGAATGGCAAATGTGTGGCAGATGTTTATTCCTCTTGCTCAGGTGAGCAGTTGACGCTCAGAGTAGGGAAAGGTTCTCCAGCTGATTCAGATCATAGAATCCAGCTGATTCTAGACCTGGCTCTAGGTTCCACTTTTCATCTTTTACTTCAAAACGTCCATTCTAGAGAGACTCTTCATGAATGAGGACAAGTGGCATATGGGAACTCTCTGTACTTTCTGCTCAATTTTACTGTGAACTTAAAACCACTCTGAAGAAAAAAGGTATTATCTTCTAAAAATTGGTCATTCCATTGGCCAATTATGATGATATATAACTTTTGTTTTACATTTCCATTCCTACAAAAGTTAATATAATGACAGCATTCTCAACCTTAGTGTAACACACTGCTTCTTCACTCTCTCTATATCTTCTCTGTCTACCTCCTCACCACTCTGTCAAGCCAGAAGGGGAAAGGTACCCATCTTCACAGAGCACTCAGTAGCACCAGGCACTCTGCTAGGTGTGCTGCATCTGTTGCCTGCTGTAGTGCTCACAAAATGCATGTAAAGCAAAATTATCACCCTCAACAGACAGATGATGGCTAAGGATCAGAGAAGTTAATACCTTACCCAGGATGGCAAGGCTAAAAAGTAACAGAACTAGGATTTGAACCCATGTATTTATTTCTATTTCAGAGTTCATGTTTTTTCCCCAGGCTATCACTGTAGATGGGGTTTGATACGATTAAAGTGGACTCTTTTTGTAATTTGTGGCCACTTTTGTGGTCTATCCTATTGCTGGGACACAGTAGTCTTCATATGAAGGGAATGGGGGTTCCAGCAACTGTTTTAATCATTAGAATATATTTCAAGTATTTACTTGATGTTTTCTAAGTATCATATTTTCTGTTTCCAAAAGGTGATGAAATCTAGTTTATCTATTTCACAACAAATAGATAGAAAAACACTACCAATTGCAAAATTAATTATTTTGCCATGAGGCCTCTTGGGATGAATACATTATGAAGACAAAACTGTGTTCACCGCCATATGGATGTTAGTCACTTTTGTCCTGCTCCTCTATATCCTTGGAAAGAAGCCAGCATCATTGTCTCCCATGCTGCGAGACCTGTGAAAGCATGCATTGCCACAGCTAATGAGGGGTGTGTGATTAAAGAAGAAAAAGTCATCACTTGGTACCCCAAGAAATCGTCATCACCGAAAACAAGATGGGGAAAGAAATCTGACTAGTCAGTCTTCAGAAATTGAGCTTACTGTTCTTTATCAACTAAAACTTCTTATATTTGCTTACTCTAGAGACATTTCAAAAGCTATCATGATTTTTGGATTTAGATTGGAAGAAAAGAGAAATCCTCATTAATTGAGGATCTCTGGGTTACACATTTTGTTAGGTCCAATATCTAATTTTATTTAAACTGTATAATAATTACAGTAGCTAAGAGCATAAGCTTTAGGATCAGACAATCTTGTGTTTGAATCCCAGCCCTGACTCTCACTAGCTGTATGACCTCTGGTGAGTTATTTCACTCTGTGTCTTGAATTCATCATTTGTAAAATGGAGGTTATCATACCTAGCCTGTAGCTCTGTGATAAGGAATAAATAAAATAATATTTGTTAAGCATTTATTACAGTACCCGGCATGCAGTAAACATTCAAATTCATTAATTCTTTCAATCTGTATGTGTACATTAAACACCTATTTGTGCCAGGTACTGCGCTAGTCTTTGGGAATACAACAGTAAATGAAACACAGCCTCTGCCCTGTGGATTTTAACATTTAGAAATATGATTCTAAATTGATTTTTAACAAGCCAGTGAGTTATGAGTTATATATTACTGGCCTCAGTTTACAAATTAGGAAACTGAGGCACAGGAATTCATTTCTCCAAATCACCTCGGTGTCAAGAACCCTGATCTATACTGATCCATAGCCTACTTTCTTTCCATGATACCTGTTATACTGAGATGGACAGGATGACAGAGTTGTCTTAATGACTGCATGTGCATAATTTAATTATGCATGTGCATGAGTGATCATTCACACACACAGCCTCATTTATTCTGTCTCTGTGTTATGTGAGTGACCTGGTGCAGCAGAAAAGCTCAGGATTTACACTCAGAGAATCTAGATCTCTAAATCTTGGCTCTGCCACTTACTTGTTACCTGTGAGTAACTTGATTTCTTGAACCTGTCTGTTCATCTACAGCATGGGGATAACGGTACACTCACAGGGCTATTTTGGGAATCAAAAGATACACAGATGATCCAGGACTTTGTAAACCCTAATACATTAGGGAAAGAAACGTTACAACTATTTCAGAGGCAGACTATTTTCTCCCATTATATTTTAGCCTCCAGTTCTTTTTTAATAAATATAGATTTAGGGAGTACAACGTAGTTTTGTTACATGGATATACTGTGTAGTGATGAAATCTAGGCTTTAGTGTATCCATCACTTGAATAGTGTACATTATATCCAATAGGTAATTTTTCATCCTGCACCTTCCTCCCACTCTAAAAATAAACAAATGGGACTTAATTAAACTAAAAAACTTCTGCACAGCAAAATAATAATAATCAACAAAGTAAATAGACAACCTACAAAATGGGAGAAAATGTTTGCAAACTATGCATCTGACAAAAGACTAATATCCAGAATCTATAAGGAACTCAACTCACTAAGGAAAAATAAAATCATTAAAAAGTGGGCAGGTGACATGAACAGAGTTTTCAAAAGAAGACAAATGGCCAAACATGAAAAAATGTTCAACATCACTAATCATCAGAGAAATGCAAATTAAAACCAAAAGATACCATCTCACTCTAGTTGGAACAGCCATTATTAAAACATTGTCAAATGTTTTTGACAAAATATTGTCAAAAAACAATAGATGTTGGCAAAGATGTGGAGAAAAGAAAATGTTTATACACTGTTGGTGGGCATATAAATTAGTACAACCTCTATGGAAAACAGTATGGAGTTTTCTCAAAGAACTAAAAATGGATCTACCATTTGATCCAGCAATCCCACTACTAGGTATTTACCCAAAGGAAAAGAAATCATTATATCAAAAAGGTACCTGCACTAATATGTTTATTGCAGCATTAGTCACAATAGCCACAATATCATGATATAGAATCTACCTATGTGTCCATCAACTGATGACTGAATAAAGAGAATGTGGTATCTATACCATGGAATACTACTCAGCCATAAAAAAGAATGAAATAATGTCTTTTGCAGCAACTTGGGTGGAACTGGAAGTCATTATCCTATGTGAAGTTACTCAAGAGCAGAAAATTAAATACCACACATTCTCCCTTCTAAGTGGGAGCTAAACAATGGGATGCACGGCCATACAGAGTAGAATAATAGGCAGTGGAGATTCCTCCAGTTATTATCTAGAGGTAGCATGTACTAAGAGCTATGGACTGCTCTTTAGAGCATATTATTGAGCTATTCACCCTGGGCTTCCGTGTACAGTGTGCAGGCTATGCCTTGCACAAGGATACACAACCAAAGATGCAAACAATAGCTAAAATACAGCCCACTCTCTGTTCACCAAGCTGCGCATCAAAACACAGGATCACCTCCACCCGAAGGAACCAGCACCTTTCTCTAATTTTCCCAAAGGCAAAGTGTGGCCTAGCAGTGTCCTTGATTATACTTTATGTTGTCCTTCTTTAATCTTTCCTTTTTCCATCTATTTCTATCCAACCATGTGTTTCTTGTTCAACGAACTTTCATTCCTTCTGACTTGTGATCCTCTTACATCTCCCTGACTTTCTTTCCCACCTGGCAGTGCTTCAAACCAACATGGCTCCTCTCCCTACCAGTTGCTTCTCTTCTTGCCTATATGTATAAATATTTCCCAAGCCCAACGTGCAGAGCATCTTTCTATCCAGATCTGCCCCTCAATCTGCCAGAGAATGTCACCTCTCTGACTGCCCTTAAGACCTAAAGGAACAGGCTCAATGAGAAGAACACCTTGACTGTAAGTCAGATCCAGATGCTGCCACTAAGAAGCCAGGTAACCACATTCAAGTCCTTGTCATACAATTATGACTTATAACAACAAAACATACTTTCACACATAAAAGTTCTTAAAAGCCAACATAACAGAATAAATGCAATTTATGAAAAAACATATATTAACCTTATTAATCAAAAATGGAATAGGGAGGAAGAGATTTATGAGTAAAAGATTTAGTAGTATCTAGGTAAGGAAAGGTAAAGAAATTGGAAAATTCACTAGGGTGATAGAGCAGCTTAAAGTCAGAGGAAAAAAGGATTGTCATGCGAACCATGTGTTGAACGGTATCATATAGGACCAGAAGAGGAGAAACCATAAGTCTTTTTTTGTTGCCAAATTTAAACATACCCAGTGAAACAGGTCTCTGATTTGATGAACATACATGCACTTACTCTCCCAACTCTAACTGCTGACAGTATAAGCTGTTCTATGAATACTGTGTTTCTTTAGGGCACTCTGCAGCAATTTGCAACACGTAAGCAGTATCTCAGCGTTTAGAGGGAAAGGGGCTGGTGATAAATGGTAACAGAGAAGATGATGAGATAATTACTCCCCATTAATTCGATTCACTTTCCACTAAGGGGCTGTGAAGGGAAATGGGAGGACGGAGAAGAAGAGGAGGAGGTGAGGGTGAGAAAAGAACTCTGAAGTAATTTACACCTACTCACAGGTAAGGAGAGAAATTAAAGCTGATGAAACAAAAAAAAGTACCATAGAAACTTGCCTAAATCTCTGTAACTTAAATCGCAGCACATACTATCTGCTTTTGCATTTTGTCTGCAGAGTTTCTGACCTGCCTCCTCTCCCCTCCCCGACAGCCATCTAAAATAAACCATGGGTTGTGTTAAGGTACAAGATTTACCTGACTGCCCTGCTGCTCCCTTACTCAATGAGGACCTGTCGGGCAGGCAAGGGCAGGAGGGGAAAACAAAAATGTGAAGGTGAAAATAGCTACACAAGAATGTATTGGCAAACAGGGATCTCCAAAAGATGTAAGTCTCCGGCTTTTATCAAGAAAGGACCCCCACTGCAATGGGACCGGCAAGCTTTAAGCCGGAGGTGACTCTGAGTTGGAGGAAAACATCTTTCTGCTGTAATGACCTACATGATTCAGGACACACAAACTGTCAGAATATAAACTTCAGACCAGCAGAACTTAGGGAGCCATAAGGAGAGCAACCCTGGAGGCTCCATTAAGTAGGAGATGATAACGTTTCATTGATCTTGAGGTAGTTGGTAAAGTGAGAGAGAAAAAGAAACACATTCTGTAGGAAGAAAACAAAACAAAACTGAGTCATTTAGCCCGGCAGGGATAGATACAAGGAGACCCTTAAGAGAGGAGTTCGCAATCACAGTAAATAAGTGCAAGCAACGTGGTAACGATGGAAAGCACTTTGCCATCGGAATCAGAACTTGGTCATACGCCAGCACTCCAATGATCAAATTGCCTGTTTAGGGATGGGTGTTCCCAAATGGGGATTGATGAGGTGTTTGAGTGGCCTGTGAATTAATGTTTGCTTCTTTCACTTTAGGAGATATGGATAGAAAAAAAGACAGCATTTAATCTACAAAATTAGAGAAATGACCATGGGGGTAGCTTCAAGGGAATTTGCCCAGTCTAGGTTCTTTGTAATCTGACTCTGCATGGCGATGCCCTTGCAAGTTCACTAGGCAGGGAGTTAGGGCTAGTAAGGTGGGTCTAACACCAGCTCTGACTCCCGATTCTAATTAGTAAGCGTTGAGTTGGTCAATTAGTTCTTTACGCCTCACTCACTTCATCTGGAAAATGGGGAAGGGTGTGAGTGGAGCCTAAGCTTGGCTTTTTAGAGGTCCTCCGCTACTCCGCATGCCATACCCAGACTGAATTCTCACCATTTGCTCACAGATACCCTTTGATTAATCCTGGGGGTGGAGGGTATCATTCATCTGCTGCTACTCTCCACAAACACCAGGCCCGCATCCCATTTGCTCTTGCTGTCCTCTTGAACTAGAATTTGAATCTATCCCTACCAATGTCCACATTCTTAGTCATTTACCGTATTCTCCGTAGGACATTTTTAGCTGCTCTGATCAATTGAAATTGATCTTTCAATTTTTCCTGTTCTTACACACCATAACCTATCACTTAGCACTTGGACTATATTATCTGACGCTGTCTTCAAATTACTTTCTATGACTTAACGCTTGTGCCTTTCACTAAATAGCAAATTCCTTAAGTCATAAACTTCCATTTTCTCTATGGTGCATATGCAGCTAGCAAAGGCTTAATACATGAAGATACAGTCAGTTTGGCTTGAGGGCCAGTCGGAACTACTAAAGGATGCCAACTTCATCTTTATACAGAAAAAAACTCCTACACATTTCCTGGAACTCCGAAGTTTAGTTAGCTTGTTTACAATCTGTGATTTCCTTGACTATTCTTGAATATGAGTAATTCAAATATTTGAATGCTTTCAACGTGCCAGTTCTGTTCCGAGTGCCTTATGTGTGTCATCTCACTTAATTCTCACAGCTACCCATACATGGTACTATTGATCCAATTTTTTGGATGAAGAAAATGAGGCGCAGCAAGGTTAAGCAGCTTGCTGAAACTCACAGAGGAGTAAGGGATGGAGTCGAGACTTGCACTCAGGTTGTCTAAAGTCAGAGCCTGGGTTTGTAACCATTATACCACACTGCCATCTGGCTTAAGTGTGTTTTTATTTTGCTCTAGTTTTCTTCACTTTCCTACAGGGATATACTTAATAGTAGTCATGCAATAGTCATCCTTCTTCTAGAATGGAAATGTGAAGCTCAAAACATTGAGCATAGTGATATTTACTCATTACTGGGTGCTCACTCACTCTGTGCCAGGCGCTACACTAAACATCTACATATGTCACATCACATATAGTATTAATAGATACAACTATGATTCCTGTTTTATAGATAAAGTAGTTGGAGTTTAAGTTAAACAATTTATCCAATGACAAAAGGTTTTAGAAGGTAAAGCTAGGTTTCAAATTTAGTTCCATCTGACATTGGAGATTGAAGTTAACCTGCTTAATTTCCTGCTTTCTCATATTACTATAAATTATAGTGCTTAGATTATTTAATTACAGAAAATTTTCTTTTATAATGGACATTAAAATCAGGAGGGAAATAATTAAATCTGTGTCTTCCCAGCAGTTGAAAACTACACCTATTAAAAGGAAAATGATATTAGAGTATAAGATAGATTTCAAAAGCATGTGTTATATAAAGAGATAGATACCACGTGTGGTAAAGGGAGGTCAGGAGTGGATCAAAGTGGGTATTGATGGAGAAAATTCTATATATAGGAAAGAAGAAAATTTTATTCCTAAGACGGTTACTGAAGCTTATCTTTCTATAACATGGTTTCCTAATTGGAGCCTGATTCCCAAGGGATTTCTATCACAGCTAAACACTAATTCAGTTGAAAAGCTTTGTAGCATGATTGAATCCATCTGGTGGCCAAACTTAGCTGTGCGAGAACACAAATTGTAACCCTTGCTTAAAATCATTCGAGTCATACGAAAGTTTCAGAGACTGAGGAAGAAAGAAGGGACGAAAAACCCAGCCGAGTCCTAGAATTCCCTAGTGCATTTTTTTTCCTTAAGCCTAAGGCATGAAACTAAGAATTCTAGAAGAAAATGAAAAAACTCTCATAGACATTTGCCTAGGCAAAAAATTTAGAAGACCCCAAAAGCAATCACAGCAACAGCAAATTTATCATTTGTCTTACCATCTCTTAGACACCCAGACTCAAACAGCAATAGTTCCACATTTAATGACAAGACAGTGTTTGGAATTACGAAACACTGAATCATATGAGGATCTTGAAATTCCACTGTGGCCCTGCTGTTACTCACCGATGCCTTGCTAGACTTGTTACAGTCTTTAAAATTCTGTATACCTCTAAAGAGTGTCTTAAATCACTGCATCTCAAGTCTTTACCGAGGCCTAGGGACATTGCTTCTTCCTGGCATATCAGGGAATAGCAGAGATGACAAGTGGCTCCTTAGCCAGATGGCATAATACCTAGCTAAAGAGGGACAAGAGCTCGATATAGGGGTCTCCGTTACGTTGTGAAATTTGAAAAGAGCCCTTCAGACTCAAGCTTCTGGGGATATTCCATCTTGGAATGGATGAGATAAGATGAAAATGTTGTTTTTATCTTTTTTTCCCTACACCAAAAAAAAAAAAAAAAAAAAACCAAAAAACAGTTTTATCAGCCAAGGGACATACACATTGGATGAGGATCTTTAGTTAAAATCTAAAGGCATGTCAGACATGGCTGTTTTCAAATTCCAGTGTTACATCTGCTATAAAATAAGGTAATTTGTCACTGAATTGAGGTGAAGTACTTCTGACCTTTTGAGCAGACAAGCACGATCTTTTCCCCCCAATTCTCATTTTCAAAATACTGGAATCTATGTCTAGTATAATGTTTTGGGAAAATAACATTCAGGCTTTTAAAGTAAGGCACAGAGGCGATATCAATAGTATTAAAAATGATCTAACCAAAACACACAACCAAGTCGTTACATTGTTCTAATTTTAGTGATGTTAACAAGATATGAACTCTGAACTGCTAGCGGCTGTGTGATGGTGCCAGGCAACTTTGCTTTTTACATATGATATTGGTCCTTTTGGGCTAATTGTACATTTCACTTAAATCCTTCATTTGGAGTAAGTAGAAGGTTGGGCTTGCCAAAGTTGATATTGATAGTTCGGTGAGAAGTTACAGGTGTACACATTGTTTGGCATTCTGTTTTAAGAATCCGCATAGGTATACAACTACATTGTCACAGCTAAAAAATGACAACATGAAATATAGCAGCCATTTTTCTCTCAAGAAGAGGAGTTTATAAATTTACTTGGTCCACAGTATCTCCTGCTTCAGCAATACATCAAACTGTGCAGTCCCATCAGTCTGAATCAATTAGAAATTACTCACAAAGTAAATTACGTTGAAAAGCTTTGATTTGTTACCAGAGTTTGTTACCATTCTCTTCAATCTTAAAAGACTGAAAGCAGAAAAGTAATAATGTGACAGTGATAGTGAAATGTAACTTTTATTGAGATTGATGATAACCTATTTGCTACAATATTTGCTTTTAATAATTTAATTTTTCAAACACTGCCATAAATATTTGATTATGAAGCCTCTACAATTTATATAACTCTGATTTGTACTGGTTCTTGATGTTTTGCATATACCTATGTCACTTTTTTAAATAATCCCATTGACAATGTGGCTTTAGGTCTTAAATTTGTTCCTGAATTGCATTCCTTCATTTGAGTAGCACATGCTTTATGTGCTGCATGCACTAAGCTCTTACTGAAGTAAATTGAGGAATGACAGCTCCCTTTTGCAAAATCCAGTTGAACAATTGGGAACTGGACATTAGCTTTCATCTTCACAGAAGTTTTTGGAAAGTTTACTTTCACTAGCAGCACTCAGGTGCAGTTGTGATTATTTGACAAATAATATAGAGAGCTATTTGCAAGAAATGAGAGCTGAAAAGGGAAACAAAAAATTTCCATATTTAGTGAATTACATCATGAATATAAGTTGACCTGTTTAGAATTATGTTTCTTAAACATAAAAATGTTTATACACAAAATAGAGTCATCTAAAAGTGAATAGAATTTTTGTACTTCAATGTACAATATTAGAATTTTTAAAAAAATTACAAAACAATGACTCACATTTGAAATCATACAGCTATTACAACAGTAAAAGGTATTTGGCTGCATTTGTAATTGGTTCTGAAAATGTCAATGTCAAAATCATGTGTGTTTACAAACTCTGTTATCCAAACGGGGGAAAGAAATAAGTAAATAAGCAAGCTCACTGGTCACTTTTGCCTCATTAGGGTCTTGTAGGAATCCCTGTGGAGTCAGAGTGCTTTGCTTGCCTCAGGGTGAAAGCCTGGAGAATGAAGAGCTTCCCTTGACATTCTGTATGGCACACATTTAACTGCACAGCTATTGTAGATCATTCTTATTTCCAATTGGTGGTTTCTATCTGAACACTGAACTGGGCAATCCAATAGAAAGCTAACTTAGTAACTAGCCATAATTGCTTCTGCTGGCTGACACCTCTTTATATAGATTAATAGACTACTATTTCCACTATGCTTCTTGACTTTTATTATAGAATTTAAACATACAAGATGCTATCTACAGCCTTGTTTGCAAAATATAGCTGTGCCAAGCTAGTCTTGCGCACACCTTGGCAGCTTTAAATACACTTAAATTAGTTTAAAATTCCAAATCCAGCTGATGTATATGTGTACCATGTGATTTCTTCCAGTATAAAGGTGATATCTTTGAGAGTACATGACACATACAGAAATACCAGCAGTGTGGTGGTGAATAAGATTTATCCTAATTTTCAAAGACACAAAAAGTATATTTCATGTGCAGTGTGGTTTTCCACTGCCGTATTTTAAAATTAATCTATTAAACAGAGACCAGTGAGTACTGGAACCAATATAGATTGACTTAGGTAACTGCATGCTAAGCTTACAGCATTTCCTTTTGTGATAGGCTTGCTAGACTCATATTTAGCCTTGATTATAGAAATACATTGGGCAACATTTCTTATTAAAACCTAATGGAAAAGATTGAGGTACATAGGCTATATAATGTTGAGTAGACTACTCAACTCAAAAATAATTGAAGGATCATTGCCAATCTGAAGGCCAGATTTTAGAAGTGTACCCGCTAAGCTTTGTATTTAATCTCATCAGATTGACATTTTTAAAACTGAAGACTGTACTGTAAACATGTAAGTTACTCTTAGACAATGCTAGTGTGGTGAATATTGGAATGCAGCATTTGGGTGCCACATTTTAGGAAAGGCTTGAGCTCAGAAGATGAGCAACCTGCCATTAAAAATAGAATGTTGTTTGAGGAATTTAAAGGAATGGAGAAAGTTTAGCATAGAGTAGAGAAATTTGGGGAAGAAAATATGATGTTTGCCAGAATTCAAATCACTACTATTATATGGTAGATTTAGACCTATTCTATAATCCTAAAAAAAGAGGGGGAGCATAGATAAATAGATGGAAATTTGAAATTACAAGGAAGCTGATTTCAGTTCAGTAAAAGAACAACTTTTTGAAGTCTAGCAATAAAAATCTCTGCATGTGAGCTTCTTCATCCCTGGAAAAGATGTAGCTGAGTTTGGACGACCTTCTGACTGGCATGTTATAGAAGGGATTCTGACATTGGATGGGTAGATATTTAGTCTGGATCAATTCTGAGATCATTTTTGTCTCTCAAATTCTACTAAATTAGGCTTATTACTAAATTACACTTATTTTCAAATGTGCCCTGCCATTCCTGACCCTTATTTTAGTCTTAATTGAAGAAAACAAATATTTTAGCAGAATGTAACATCAATATATAGTGATTGCACACATGCAGAGTGTTTTTGACAAAGGAATATATCCTAGGCAAATGACAATTTTTAAGGTGTGGCTATTATAAAGAATAAAGAATAATAAATGAAAGACAGCAGACAAGAAAACTAATGAGGTTAAGGTGTTAGAGGTAGGGAAATAGGTAACAAATACAGTTCCAAAAGAGCACATGAATAATGGATCATGAATGACTCACAGGCATGAAATTGATATAAGTCAACAAAAAATGTGCCAGAATTAATTTGAAGTTCCCTGCTTCTGCCTAGCAAACTAGGGGATTTCATTTGATTCCGTTGAATGTCTCATTTGGCTTTAAGGGCATTCTTGTGACTAACGCCCACTGCAGAGAGTAGTGCACACATTAGAAGTCATGTGTCCATTTGTGTTTTTCTGATTAGCACAGCATTTCAATTGGAGTTTTATCTGTTTCCCACCTTGAGTCTACAAAGGAGAAAGGGGGCTGAAATTCTAATCACAGAATCAGCTAAGAGCTTAAATAGAAAGGTCAGAACTAGATCATATTTTACTTGAACCAAGGTTTATTCTCCACAACTCATGAATTTAACTATATATGTCATACAACTTGACTCTATTATTTTTTTCTTTCCTTATCATTCCTGTCATTCTTAAACTGTGATACATCTCCAATATGGTGTCATTGGTCAACAACTTAAAGAGGTTTCAATGTGGGACAGTTATACAATAGTTCAAATTACTATCATTGTTGAAAAAGAGTACTTATACTTCTCAAAATGATATAATATATTAAAGTAACAAAAGGAGAGACTGTTAAGAATGCATATGCTGAAATTTCAGAGAAATTGTTAATTGAAATTTAGAATAAATTAGGTAAAAAAAGAATGATCCACGTACTTTATTCTGTTTCCACTGATTTCAATGTTTCATTTCCTCTGAATCATCCCCAGGGATGACAAAATATTGGTATGAAGGACATTAAGCATGCATTCACTTTACCAGATACAGAATATCCTCATGGACTACAATATCCAAGTGAAACTTTATAAGTGGCATTACAAAAATAAATAAGGCACTGCTTAAATTACTAAATGTTTATTGCAATATTCTACTTTGCATATTTTATATGCATTTTATAAATATTTTATAGAAAAATTACTCAGAAATACTTGGTTACAGAAAATTGGTGGATTTTCACTACTTTAGTAATTTATGCTATAATTGTTAAAAGCTGAGCTCTTCGTTTTGACTGTCATGGCTTGATTGTGCACTAGGGCAAGTTATTGAACTTTGTTGTGCCTCAGTCTCCTGATCTGTAAAATAAACATAATAGTTCTACTTCACTCACACACTTTCATGAGAGTTAAATGAGTTAATCCATGAGAAGCATTTAGTAGTGCCTCGTGTAAAATAAGTACTCAATAAATGATCATTGTTATCCTTAATAAACACACTTGTCTGCCCTGGTGGAGGAGTTCTGTCTCTACAGACCATCCAGCCACCTACCCTCTCCGCTGACAAACTCAGTAAAATTCAGTTTTGAGAAGGCAACATTTGATGTTTTCCACACCTGGGTTTTCCTGCCCACTTCAGATTTAGCTTAAAAGGTGGTACATATATTAGAGATTGAAAAGACCTCCTGTATTAAATAGAAAACTGCCACACCTAAAAATTTTTGAATCATAATGGTAAAAGGTAAAGTTCTATAACCACCCAAAGAGAACACACACACACACATACATAAACACACCCACACACCAAACTACCTCAGAAGGCATAAAAGTCATGCTGGATTCAAATAGTCCTGACTCCATTACTTATTTATATAAGAAGCTTATTGCAAAAAATATACATGAAGGTCTTCTTATCACATAAGTTTTATTTCTAGTTATATGAAATACTTACATTCCACTCCTACCTTCTCAATTCTCTCCTATTGCTCAAGGCTATTGCTACAGAACTATACCCTGTAATTGGGCCCATCAAAATTGACTTGGATTCATTCTCTCAGACACTTGATTACTACTTATAAATTAAGTGTTGATAATTGGTTAATGGCTGCCAAATTGTTAATTTGTTGTATTTTCCTGGCAACACACCTCATTTTACCAGAGCCCTTTAGAACACAGAACCATTACCTCTAAGCCACAATTTCAACATTTGTAAAAGCATAAGAATAAATTCTGCCTTCTCATATCACAGGATTGCTAAAAACGAAGTGAAGCATTCATAAGACTTCGAGAACTATAAAGTTATATGCAAATGTAAAAGTCATTCATTCCCTCAATCAATTCACAAATATTTATTGCGTGCCTAAAATGTGCCGGGTGTCATTCTAGAGCCTTTGGATTTGTCAGTGAATAACGATCCTTGCCCACGTTCTGGTTCTGGAGGTTCTGGTCTGGTTGGGGAAGACACACAAACCATATATAGAATAAATAAATCATGTAGTCCACTGGAAAGTGACAAGGACTATAGAAAAAAATGTAAACCAAAATTAAAGGGATTGGGGCTTTGGTGGGGGAGTTTGTGACTTTAAATGCAGTAGTAAGGGTAGGGTAGGTCTTATTGAGAAGATGGTATGTGACCAAAGTCTTGAAGGACTTGAGGAAGTTATCCATGTAGACATTTGGAAGAGGAGTGTTTTAGGTAGAGGGAATAGTCAGAGTATAGGCTTTAAGAAGAGAATATGTATGGCAATTCTCCTCCCCCTAAAAGAAAGAAACAAACAAGGAGGCCAGTGTGATTAGAATAGGATGAGTGAGGAAGAGAGCAGTAAACAGTGTCAAAGAGGTAATGTGAGGGGTTAGGAATAAGGGGGAGTTGATCAGGTTGGGTCTTGTAGGTCACTTTGATGACTTTCTATTTTACCCTGAGTGAAATGAGGAGCCACTGAAAGTCCCAGAGCAAAGGTGTGACCTAATCTCTCTCTGTTGAAAGTATACTATAGAGGGCAAAGAAAGGCAGCAGCAGAGAAATCAGTGAGGAAGCTAACGCAGTAATCTAGATGAGAGATAATGATGGTAGAAGTGAAAATGGTGAAAAGTGATCATATTTGGGATATAACGTTGAAGATAATGGCAACAAGCCATTCTGGCTGATTGGATGTGAAGTGTGAAGGAAAGAGAAGAACAAACCATGACTCTAAAGTTTTTGGCCTAACAAGAAGAATGGAGTTGCCATTTACTGAGTGGTGGAAGGTTGAAGATGAAGAAAATGAAGGG
Source organism: Lepilemur ruficaudatus (assembly GCA_963574885.1). NCBI lineage: Eukaryota > Metazoa > Chordata > Mammalia > Primates > Lepilemuridae > Lepilemur > Lepilemur ruficaudatus. The sequence continues at coordinate 3,257 of CAUYRT010016315.1, read as the reverse complement.
GTGAAGATCACGAGTTCAGTTTTAAAGATGAACTGTCTATCAGAAACCCAAGCGGAGATGTTGAGTAGGCAGTGAGATATATGAGTCTTGAATTTGGGAGAGATGTCTGGGCTGGAGATATAAATGTGAGCATTATTGACATATGGATGTTATCTAAAGCTATAAGAGTAGATGGGATCACCAAGTTGAACTGAGCCTTGGGGAATTCCAACACTAAGTAGTTGAGGAAAGGAGGAAGAACTAGTAAAAGAGACTGGGAAGGAATAAATGAGTAGCTAAGAGGTAAATCCTGAGAATGTGGTACCTTGAAAACTAAGTGAAGAAAATGTATCAAGGAGAAGGGCATGATCAGCTGTGTCAAATACTACTGATAGATGATATCAGATGAGAGCTGAAAATTGAAGTTTTTGACTAGAGTAGCTTGAGTGGAGCAGTGAGGGGTAAAGACTGATTGGAGTGTGTTGAAGAGAGAATGGAAAGGGAGGAATTTGAAAATGAATGTAGACAGCTCTTTCAGGAAATTTTGCTACTAACGGGAGCAAAGAATTGTGACTATAACTGGCAATGAATGTAGGATCAAGGGAGAATTTTAAAATATGTATTTTTAGGAAAGGATTAACAAACATAATAAGGGTATAATAAAAACATGCTGATGGGAATTATCCATTAGAGAAGGAAAATTTGATTACACCGGATAGAGATGATTAATTGCTGGAGCAACGTTTCTGAGTAGGTGAGAGGGAATGAGATCTAGTGCTCAAGTGGAGGGATCGAACACAGATAAAAGTGTGGATAGTTCATCCATGGTAACATTTGGGACAGCAGAGTATTGATAATTCAGATGAAAGATTCTGACCTTTGGAATTTCAAGTCCTCTGGAAGTCTGTGCAGGAAACACTTCAAATCACAGGGCCTTGCAGCAACTCTCAAACCTTGCTATGGAGAAAAAGTAGTCCAGCTTTTCCACTAACTAGTTGGGTAACATTGGATTTTTTTGTATTTGACTTGTTGAGCCCCAGTTTTATTCAGAAAATGAAGGGATGAATCTCTAAGGTACTTTTCATCTCTAATAGTTTGTGATGCTATAGTGTACATTGGTCAAGATTTAACAGCTGAAAAACACGCTCCATCCTCCCTGGAAATTTTTTTTCATCTGTTGACTTGGTGTGTGGCCTTTGGCAAGCAACACCTAAACCAACCACAGTTACTTGTTTAAAGGAGACCTGCATATGGACAGAGAGAGACACAGGGACACAGAGAGACAGACAGACACACACACACACACACACACACACACACACACACTTTCCTTTAGTCCTCTCTTATGCAGAAGAAAAGAGAGAGTGAGAGTAATAAATCTCTTCCCCCTCTCTACCTCATAGTAATATAGGGTGGATACATGAGAAAGAATTTCAAGAGATGCATGAAATGTGTTTGGAGATACGTTAAGCACTTTTAAAAGCTGGAAATAGTTAGCTATATGGAAAATTTGTAGGCCATCTGGTCCTTTGTCCCTGCACAGTTTTATCCTAATTCAGGGTTGCTTCTTTCTTATAGTATTTCTTGGTCATTTTTATTTTCCTAGTGAAATTGGCCTACTTATATTCATGCTTAATTGCTGTCCTAAGGAATTTATTCCAAATTCCATTACCCTTTGAACAAAGTAGTTCAGTTTTTGTTTGTTTACTCTGAGATGTCTAATTTTAGTTGTAATCCCTAAGGACAGCAAATACCCTCAATTCACTGCAATGTGTAACTTCAAGCTACTTTTAACACCCTTTCCATAATTTCAGACTCTCCACTAAGGATTCTTGAGGCATCCTCTTTTCTGTTGAAAACAAATTTATTGGTCCAAATTCTCGCCCTAAATCTATGGGAAAATTGTTAGGATGTGATCTTGTCTGTTTTCTTTTAACCTTTCCTTTGAACCCAAGCTTGATATGTTAACATCAAGGGCTATCATTTTTCTAGGACTGGAATTGGTTTGCTTCACATATAATACTGAAGACAAACGAAAAGGAAAGGAAATCTTAGTTAACTGCAGGCAGAGCAGAGACAGATGCTGCGTGCACTTGAAGGGCTTCTTAGATCTATTGCTGGATCCTTCTCAAAGTAAACACTGCTGCCCTTGAGATTTCTCACCATTATTCTTCTCTCAGAGAATTCATTAGGTGGTGCCATTAAAACCCAACCACTGTGCTTATCATTGTTGTTATTGTGACAGCACTAAAATTCAACATCCTGCCATCTGAAACAAAGGGCAGGTGGCAGACCCCCTAAAGTAGCAGAAAAACTTGAACTACTCCAGTGACCTGACAAAATGAAGTGGAAGAATTGACACTGGTTGAAAGAAATTTTAAATGTATTTAATTGTAGAAGGTGGTAAAAAGAAACCAGTACTGATTTGGCTAGTTTCTAAAAAAGAAAGTTTATATCCTGAACCAGAACATAGAATATACAGATTATTCTAATTCTGGAATTCTATTATCTTATAAGAAAGAACAGTCATATCATTTACTTACAGTGTGACTAATTTCTAAAATAATACAATAAGCTGTCAGCCAAAAGTCATTTAGTTCCTAATCAAAGAATTAATTCATATGTTCAAAAATATTTACTGAATAGTATGCAACTGTTAAACTGAAATGAGTGAGGTAGATCTGCATAAAGCAACTTGAGAAAATGTTCATAGTATTTTGGTTGATGAAAAAAGCAATTTCTGCAACACCAAAATAGTAAAGCCTATTTTTTAAAAAGGATGTGGATGTGTTTATACATATGTGTACATTTTTGTGTGAATAAGAATAGACAAAATACTCTGAAGATACTAGATCTTCCACAATGACCATCTCTTGTGAATAGGATTGGAGTTAGGACAGCAGAGAATTCATTTTTAAAATACATTTCCAGACAATAACCCAAGACAAAATGAGTGAGATTATAGTTGACTATTATTTTGTCATTTTCTATATTTTGTACATTTTCTACAATATACATGTGATATCCTTATATTAATGAAATAATAAGCTAAACCAAAAACTCCCCAAACAATAAATGTTGGTGTGGATGCAAAGAGACAGGAACACTCATACACTGCTGGTGGGACTGCAAACTAGTACAACCTCTGTGGAAAGTAATATGGAGATACCTCAAAGAGCTACAAGTAGAACTACCATTTGATCCAGCAATCCCATTACTTGGCATCCACCCTAAGGAAAAAAAGACATTCTATAAAAAGTACATCTGCACTTGAATGT
>CAUYRT010016313.1:0-29431 GCA_963574885.1 Lepilemur ruficaudatus | reverse complement strand
GAAGGGGATGGATATATACATACAGAATGAATGCGATGTGCACCGTCTGGGGGATGGACATGGGTGAAGCTCTGCCTCAGGTGGGCAAAGGCAATATACATAACCTAAACATTTGTACCCCCATAATATGCTGAAATAAAAAAAAATGTACTGGTCAGTCTCCTTTCTTTTTCTATTTTCTATTGGTTTTTTTGTTTTTATTTTTGTTTTTGAAGGCAGAGTCTCACTCTGTCATCCAGGCTGGAGTGCAGTGACATAATCATAGCTCACTGCAGCCTCAAACTCCTGAGCTCCAGGGATCCTCCTGCCACAGCATCCCAAATAGCTAGGACTACAGGCACATCCCACCACACCTGGCTAAGTTATTTTTTTATTTTTGTAGAGATGGGGTCTTGCTCTGTCGCCCAGGCTGGTCTCAAACTCCTGTCCTCAAGCAGTCCTCCCACTTAAGCTTCCTAAAGTGCTGGGATTACATGTGTGAGACACAGTGACTGGCCCTTTCCCTTCTATTTACAGGATTAACTAATCTTTGAAAATTTGGTAGAATGCAACTGTAAAATCATACATTTTTTGGAAATTAAATTTCTTTGATGCCTATTTATTCAAATTTTCTGATTTTTATTGTATATATTTTTGAATTTTATATTTTTTTAGAAATTTATCTATTTCATTGAGGTTTCAAATTTACTTGCACATAATTTTTATAATATTTTATTATTAAAATCTATGTTGTGCTTATAGTTATTTTTCCTTTTTATAGGATATTTTGTTTATTTGCATCTCCTTATATATTAATATTTTTTGCAATCAGTCCTGAGATTTATTTAATTTACTGATCTTTTCAAATAATGAACTTTTGGTATTATGATTCTCTGTTTCCATTTAAATTTTCTATTCAGTTGATTTCAGCTCTAATTTTTCTTTTATTATTTTCTTGATTTTAGAAGATATTTTCTCTCTGACTTCTTTGCTTAGCTGCATTTTTTTAAAATCTTTCTCTTCCCTGATAAATGTATTCCATGATATAAATTTCTCCAAAAATATTGCTTCCAGGTGTGAACCACAAATTTTGACATGTAGTGTGAACCTCATTGTTCAATTCTGAATACTTTATCATTTCTCTTATGATTTCCAACGGCTGTTTAATATTTTGTAGCTTTCAGACATTGGATTTAGCAATTATTGACTTCTAATTTTATTATAATATAGTTACGAATCTAGAATTTAATTTTGTTTCCTTGGTCTATCAGTTTCTGAGAGTATGTTAAAGTCTCAACCTATAATTTTTGATTTGTTTATTTTTTTCTCCACAGTGCTAGTGTTAGGTGCATTTATGTCGATGATGACTAAATCTTCTTGCTCTATTGTTCCCTTTATCAGGGTATTATGTCCATCTTTGTCCATTACAATATTTTTTCTCTAAATTTTTATTTTGTCAGATGTTTAGAGTACAATTTCAGTTTTCACTGGAATTTTGAATAATTGCCAGTTTACCTTTTTTCGTCTCTTCTGTATCCTCTTGTTTGGTGCTTCTTGTAAATAGTATGTTATTGAATCTTGTTTTAAAAATTTTAAATATAGTATGAAATCTTTGTCTTTTAAGTAGTATATTAAACCCATTTAAATTTATTATAATTATTATGATATTTTTACAGAACATTCTGGTTAAGTGGCCTTCCACAAGGCATCTCTTAATCCCATTGGATTATAATCCATCAGTTCAGGGATTTTATATAGAAAAGAAGTAGAGGAATGCATCATTGTGACTGGTTGATGGGAATTTATTTTCTCTCCAACAGGACTTTTATTCTGCCCTGATATTACCCCATAGTGGTGATCTGGAATGTTGCTATGGCTTTATTGGTGATGGGGCAGACAATGACCATCCTGTATGTTCTCTGCTTGTAGGCAGTACATGAAACACCCTACCACGGGCCGATGAAGGGAGCACATGTGTGATCTGTAATGTCAGTTAACACTAAATCAGCTTCTTTACAGATTGATGGGTTCTTTTTAGAAGAGGCTTTTCATGTAGAATGCCCATTTACCACCCCCATCTTACCCATCTGTCTCCAGCCCCCCATACGTAAGAATCACATAGGAGTGAAATAAAGTGGTCTAGACATATTTTTAAGGTTGGAACATTTTTTTTTCCAGACTATGATAGGATAGTTTCAAATGTGATGCAGCTGGATTTTCCCTGGGTGGCCTGTGGTACCCCAAATCCAACCCTAACTCTCTAAGTAACCTAAAATTCATGTTCAGGTCTTTAATTAGGAAGGATAGAAACAATTTTATAACCTTGCTTACATGAACAAGAAGTTGTCTGACTCTGTACAGGAATAACAAGAGGGACTTATATAATGATTTTGGCTTTTCAGGACCAAAAATCAGATTACTAAATTCTTCTCTCTTTTCAATTTTCTTATACCTCTGCTAGGAATAACTCAAAGCAAAATAAGCCAGCTCTCTACCTTCCTCAGATTACAATGGTTGGCTGGGTAGAACCACAGATGTCACCCTTAAATAAATTGTATAAAAATGTAAACAAAAATGTAAGCTCATTCACCATATGGTAATGATTTTTATTAACTAACAATTTGGAAGGGAAAGAATAATGTTAGAGAGATATATTAAAGATGCATAAAAGGGAAGATGTTTTAAAAAGTAAGTATACTCTATTCTGCCATGGAAGAAAAAATGTTGTCATATTTCAAATGGTAAAATTAGGTGTTTGCCAGAGTATAACCATATACCTCTTTGGGCACCTTAGTGTCTAGGACAATTGTAAACAGGCAAAAACCAACAGTAAATGCACCATAGTTATTTTTTAGTGGAACTTATTTATTTAATTTAGATTCCACTAAGTGAAAATAATATTTTAAAATTCCAATCAGCCCTGAAGGCAGCAGGAGATCTGCGGCCTCCCGCCTAATGATGTAATTAAGCATAGCTCATCATCATCTAGCCAGACAGCACACACGTGCACACACAGAAACATATGCACACACACTACTGTGATTTGTAACTGGACTTGAAAGATAAAGAGGTCAATAAATAATTGGGGATATATAGAGGTTGGGGAACAAAAATCTTAAGGAATTTTTAGTTTTTGGACTAGGTACATGTTGATGTATTTTTAGACAGGCTAGACCAAGGATAGGGATGTTTTGGTGTGACAGAACTGGAAATCTTCATAACACACATGGAGTAAAATCTAAACACTGGTTATTACTATAAATATATTTAAATAAAAATCAAGATTCTATGTACTTAAAGAACATGTACCTTTTTTTTATACTTTTAATTTTTATTTTATAGATTAATGCCAAAACATGGGTTTGTTTGAAATATAGAGATTTTGGTTGTCTAATAACCATTTTATTTATTATTTATTTATTTATTATTTCAGCATATTATGGGGGAACAAATGTTTAGGTTACATATATTGCCTTTGCTCTACATGAGTTTAGAGCTTCAAGTGTGTCCTTCCCTCAGATGGTGCGCACTGCACCCATTAGTTGTGAATATACCCATCCCTCCTTCCCCCTCCCACCTGTCCAACACCCAATGAATGTTACAACTAAGTGTGCACAAAAGTGTTAATAAGTTAATACCAATTTGATGGTGAGTACATGTGGTGCTTGTTTTTCCGTTTTTGTGATACTTCACTTAGTAGAATGAGCTCTAGCTCTATCCAGGATAATACAAGAGGTGCTAGATGACCATTGATTTTTGTGGCTGAGTAGAACTCCATGGTATACATCTACCACATTTTATTAATCCACTCATGTATTGATGGGCACTTGGGTTGTTTCCACATCTTTGCAACTGTGAATTGTGCTGCTATAAACATTTTAGTGCAGATGTCTTTTTTATAGAATATCTTTTTTCCTTTGGGTAGATGCCTGGTAATGGGATTGCTGGATCAAATGGTAGTTCTACTTTTAGCTCTTTGAGGTATCTCCATATTACTTTCCACAGAGGTTGCACTAGTTTGCAGTCCCACCAGCAGTGTATGAGTGTTCCTATCTCTCTGCCTCCATACCAACTTTTATTGTTTTGGGACTTTTTGATAAAAGCCATTCTCACTGGAGATAAGTGATATCTTATTGTGGTTTTGATTTGCATTTCCCTGATGATTAGAGATGTTGAGCATTTTTTCATACTTTTTTTGGCCATTAGTCTATCTTCTTTTGGAAAGTTTCTGTTCATGTTCTTTGTCCACTTTTTAATGGGGTTGTTTGCGTTTTCTCTTGCTGATTTTCCTGAGTTCTATATAGATTCTTGTTATCAGCCCTTTTGGGATGTGTAGCACGCAAACATTTTCTCCCATTTTGTAGGTTGTCCGTTTGCTCTCGTGATAGTTTCCTCGGCTGTGCAGAAGCTTTTTAGTTTGATCAGGTCCCATTTATTTATTTTTGTTGTTGCTGTGATTGCTTTTGGAATCTTCTTCATGAATTCTTTCCTCAGGCTTGAAGGAATGTCTGTAAGAGTTTTTCCAAAATTTTCTTCTAGAATTCTCATAGTTTCATGCCTTACGTTTAAGTCTATTTTCCACCGTGCGTTGACTTTTGTCAGAGGCGAGAGGTACGGATCCTGTTTCAGTCTTTTACATGTGGCTATCCAATTTTCCCAGCACCATTTATTGAATAAGGATTCTTTCCCCCAGTGTGTGTTTTTATCTGCTTTGTCAAAGATTAGACAGCTATATAAGGATGGTTTTATATCTGGATTCTCAGTGCCGTTCCATTGGTCTATGTCTCTGTTGTTTTGCCAGTAAAATGCTCTTTTAGTTACTATAGCCTTGTAGTGTAGTTTGAAGTCTGATAAATTAATGCCTCCCAAATTGTTCTTTTTGCTTAAGATTGCTTTTGCTATCCAGGGTCTTCTCTGGTTCCATACAAAGCATAGAATTATTTTTTATAGATCTGTGAAAAATGATGTTGATATTTTAATAGAGATTTCATTGAATCTGTAGATCACTTTGGGAAGTATGGACATTTTAACAATGTTGATTCTGTTGACCCATGAGCATGGTATGGTTTTTCACCTGTTTAAATCCTCTGCTAGTTCCTTCCTCAGTGTTTCATAGTTTTCCCTGTAGAGGTCTTTTACCTCCTTAGTTAAATATATTCCCAGGTATTTTATTTTCTTTATTGCTATTGTGAAGGGTATTGAGTCTTTGATTTGGTTCTCAGTTTGACTGTTGTTGGTGTATAAGAATGCTACTGATTTCTGTGCATTGATTTTATAACCTGAGACTTTGCTGAATTTGTTTATCAATTCCAGTTGTCTCGTGGAAGAGTCTTTGGAGTTTTCTAGATATAAGATCATATTTTCAGTAAAGAGCAATAGTTTGACCTCTTCTGCACTCATTTGGATGCCCTTGATTTCCTTCTCTTGTCTGATTGCTCTTGCTAGGACTTCCAGCACTATGTTGAATAGAAGTGGTGATAGAGGGCAACCTTGTCTGGTGCCAGTTCTAAGCAGGAATGCTTTCAGTTTTTCCCCATTCAGTATGATGTTGGTTGTGGGTTTGTCATATATGGCTTTTATCATTTTCAGGTAAGTTCCATGTATGCCTATTTTAAAATCACTCTCAGCCATAATGAGGAAGTGTTTCAAATTCTTAGTCTACCTTGTAAAGAGTGAGTGAGAAGAGATTGAGTGTTGTATAAGCCTACCTATCCCATATGCGCTTTTGCACAAAAGTATCATTTGTCAAATATAATTTATCCTTCCAAATAGAAGTACAATTAAATAAATTATTTTGAAAATAAGGTCACTAGATACTTTCAAATACATGCATAAGAATGCTCAAACACTAGCCAATGTCTCTGTTCTTCACAGTTTAATTTGGCTTCTTCTTTATCACATTGGAGATATTTTGTTTTTAAAACTTTAATTTCTTGATGGGAATGCTCAAAGTTATCATTAAGGACACAGTGGTTAATTTTTAAGAAAGTGGAACATATGGAAAAGAAATTTCTTTTGTCCAGCTATTTAAAAAAATCCTCAGCTGTATGAATAAAAACTATTTTGCTTCATTGTTAGATAGTTTCATATCCCAAGGAACATGTGCAGAATAAATGAACAAGGTACTCCCAAATCTGTTATTTTGGGGGACCTCTGAAGTCTTTCCTTAGCACTCCTGAGATATCATAAAGGCTTAAAAAGTGAAACTGGAATTTGAGGAAATCTGATGGCCCTGCCAATGGTGAATAATAGTACATAACAGTAACAAATAGATTGCATCACAGAGTATATTAACTTCTAGCTTGCATAAAGGGTAGGCCATAGATTAAACTTCAAATTCTCTGGACAACTGAGGGTGACATAGAGATTCAATGGCTCTAAAGATTCAATGGCTCTTGATGTAAAAGCCTTGAAGAAAAGGGAGTCAAACCAGTCAAAAAAAGATGTTCTTGTCAGTATGGCAAGCAGAGCCTTAAACACTGACCAAGAACTATATAGGAATATTTATTGCACTTGACCTAGGACACAAAATGTCATAGGATAAAAAGCCAAAAGTCCTTGAGCTAGGATGGATGACACAGGCCATGCTGATTCCATTCTTCTATTATTCCATTTATTCTGTTAGCAAGAATTTATTGAGTGACTGGCTATCTGGCAGCTGTTGTACTGAGGATACAGCAATACAAACAGATAATATCCCTGTCCTCATGGATCCATGGTATAGTGAATGAGACAGATGATAAACAAGGAAGTACACAAATAAATCTATTGTGATAGGTACTGGAAGAGTAATGTCCCAGGTATTGTTACAGAAATATCTAAGTGATGAGGTAGGGAGTAGACCACTAGGAAAAGTATGAAGAGAAGATCTTTTTGATCGGGCAGCATTTGAGATGAGACCCAAGACTCGGAAACAGGCAGTCTTGCAGAGAATTGGAACGAGCCCTCCAAGCAGAAGGACAATGTGTGTAAAAGCCTTGAGTGAATAAGGGCTTGGTGCATTTGAGAAATCAAAAGGAGACATAGAGAACTTGAACATGCTATTCCAGAGGAGAGTGGTACCAGATGAGATTAGGGAGATCAGCAGGAAGCAGATCATGCAGGGCCTTTTTCATAGTGCAAGGAGTTTAGGTTTTCTTGTAAAAGCAATCCAAAGCCATTGAAGGGATTTGAGCAGGGAAGTCATGTTATCCAATTTACATGTTAAATATATTAATTTAGTATGCTTTCATTTTGATAATAAAGAGAGCATTATTCACCAGAACAGAATCATTTATACCACACACCTTACACAGAAATAAGTCCATATTATTGATATCTTCAAGGGTGATTAGAAAGAGAAATTTAAATGTGACAAAGTAATTATTTTGCTACCTTCATATTCTCCCACATGTAGATTTACTATTGGGAGATTTTACAACCTTCCCAATATAATAATTTAGCCAGAAAACAGAAGTCTATCTTTTAACTCTTTGGCAGAAAAACTAATGGAAATTCATAAGGTAAAAATATATCCTGATGATAAATTTGTTGAAGGTCTTAAAAATGGCAGGACCATTTTCAGCAGTAGGGCCTTCCTCTGTTAGGAAAAGCCCTCTTTGCTGTAGAAGAAGAACATAACAGTGGGATGGCCTGATCCAGTCTTCCCATTTTAGGAGGATGAACCTCTGTAGAGTTCCTGAGACCAAATAGAACCTCTTGATGCTCCATATCCAAAGTCACCTGTGTCACATTGCCTTCTGTGGTCAGCTCTGAGTGGAAATATTTCTTGACTTCTTGTTCATTAGCATTCAACTGAGCTTAGCTATTTCTACAACAGTACCTAGGGCAGAAGTCATTGACTGCGATTTTTAGAATTAAAGCAATCATTCAAGAAAAACTTAAAATATACAGTTAAAATATAAATTATCTATGTAGAAATGTGTACCTAACCACAGGTATTCTATGCTGGTGGCATTCTGAAAGAAGAGCATGGAGAGGATAAAGAGTTAGACTGACTTGCACTCAAACCTTGGCTTAGCCACTTACTAGCCATGTGATATTGACCATTTCACTTCTCTCACTCTGGTTCTATCATGTATAATATGGAGATAGTAATACCTGCCATACAGGCTTATTATGAATTATAGAAGCAGTGTATATAAAGTGCTTGACATATAAGAGCTGTTAAACTAACAATAGCTTTTATTATGTTTTTATTGGTGTATTTGCCAATTCTTCTCCATAGAGTTAAAAATCTTTTTCTAATCTTAAATGAATAGATAATTCTTTTTTTGTCTCTGATTTATTTATTCTATTGTTCACTTTGGTCCCGTTTTTATCCTTCTTCCCCAAAGGATATGTCAAAACTCAAATTCCAAGTTTCCCTTGAACTTTGGCTCTTCAATGGGATGTGGTAAATGGAGCTTCCATTTTTTGCTGGTGCAAATGGGAAAAGCAGCAGTGGCAATAATTTTCCAGTATTTGTAAGGTTGTGTTCCTGAGGCATCAGTAGCACTGAAGACAGTGGTATTATTGGTTACCATAAAGTCAAATTCCTGATATTAGTAGAGTTTGGTGGAGAAAATTGTTCCTTATCCTTGAGAATTCTTCACCTGATATCCTATGTTAACCCCCACCCTTTTGAGCTTTATCTAGTCAGTATAGTCTAGTAAATTCTGTTTTTTTGTTTTAATTCATTTTATTAAGAATTCTGACTTTGATACAGATAGGTCTGTTTCTATCCTGTTTTAAATCCTGAGTATCTTCATTCTCTGATTCCCTTTAATTCCCACCCTCCTCCATGTCATGTAGGAGTTTTATAGATTTCCCTTTGGCATAGACCTCATTGTAAGCCCTTTCCACTTGGTTGTCCCAAAAGTAGGTAAACATAGTATATTGCAAATTACACTTACTCATTGTTTTTCCTGAAACTTCCCCTTTCTCCAAAATTTTATACTTTGGTACAGAGCCCCACACACCACCAAGCCTGAACTCTGGACGTTTTTATTTAGATCCCTCATTCCTCTTCACACGTACATAGTGATTCTGTTGTCTAAAAAACACTTTCTTTTTTTCATTCTCATCCCTCTGCTTTATTTGGGTCAGACTCTTAACATCCCCATACTATTGATATAACCTCCTTACTGGCCTTCTTATCCTGACCTTCATCTTCACTTCTGCCAGAACTAAATTTCTACTATGGAAATCTGATCTTTCTATTTTTCTGCTCAAAATTTTAGTTCCTTAGCACCTGTAGAATAAAATCTAAAATCTAAACTTCATTGCATGCTATTGAAGGACCTTCAAATTATAGCCCTAATGTTTTAGCCTAGTTTTATTATCTACTACTTCTCTTGGATAATCCAGCCGTTATACTTCACTTTTATTTTTCCAAACATTGATTATCATACTTCTTATAGGCAAGGATTGTCTTCGCATCTTTGTAGCCTTATCTATCTGACACATTGATTGGTATTCAATATGTATTTGTTGAATGAATGAATCAATCAATGAATGAAATCTTTTCTTCCAATAGAGCCAGCGCCTCTCTGCGTCTGTTCTGTTTCTGCAACTCTGGTGGTGGCTGCTCTTGTTTTTGCCCTGCATTCACTGTATTTCTCTCCTTTTGTCTGTTTAACTAGCAAGCCTGCTTAGGAGAGAAGTGAGATGGGGGTCATGACTATAAAGTATGTTGGGATTCAATCTTGGAAGGCCCTGAATGGCAGGATGGCACTTTGGACTTGTCTAATAGGCAGTGGATCCACACTGAGGAATTTTGAATAAAGGCCTGTTACGTTAAGGGACTATTTCCTCAAGACCTACCCATCAGTGTTAAACAGGATGAACTGTATCAAGTGGTGAGCAAAGACAAGGTGGTCAGACATAAAGTGGCAAGAATAATATATAGTGAGAATATAAAAAGAATAATATAAGTGGTAGAAGTGGGATTAGAACACATTGGCAAAACCTGGAAAGAATGTAAGTTAATTGTACATCTTGATGACATAGTGTTTACTCAGGCCAAATTTCCAGCCAAATCACATTATTAATAGGATTTAATACAGCACTTTTACTCTGAGGGTAAAGCTTTCAATATTATAATAAAATTGAGTTTATTGTGTTTATTTTACAGCTAAGGAAAAAGGAGGCACAATTTCTTCAGCATTTTCCCTAATATTATGTACTTAGCAGGAATTAGGACCCAGATTCTCAATTTCCCTTCCAATGATCAATACACCACAGAGAAAAGGTTCTTGCTATATTTTCCTTCCCCTTCCTTCTTTTTAATTTCTCTTTTATTTCTTCTCTGTTTCCTTTTTGCATCCTTCTTTTTAGATTCCTTTCTACGTTCTCACTTTTTTTGTATTTTCTGTATTCTTTTTTCTGTCTTTTCCTTATTTCTCTTCTTTTTAAATATGCTTCTTTTTGTTTTTCTCCATCGCTTTTTCTTCTCTTCCTCCCTCCCATCTTGGGTTATTTGAGCCTGTAATATCTTCTTCCCATTTTTAGAGATGTGATTCAGGAACTCTGCTGTTCCCATAGGAATCTCCAGGGCCAGAGTGGGAAAGGTTACCAAATTGCAAAAGTTGGGGACAGCTGGAAGTAGAACTCAACCAAGGGTCAGTGAGCTTAACTCTCCTCCTTCTCCCTCCATCCACATCCTCGCATTTCCCAATCAGTCTAGCAAGACCAACATGCCAAAGTGATGAGAGCCCCTAACAGAGGAGTCAGCCTGAGAGCCTAGCCAGACTAGGTTTTACCTCCCCTGCTGGCCCTTAGTGAAACAGCTATTTTTGTCACCTCGCCAAGCACAGCAGTGGAAATACTTATTGTAGGAGGTAAAGCCAAGAGACTCTGGGCGTAGTGTTTCAGCAGCTCTATCTTACTCTGTTGGAACTTAAGACTCAGACCTGTCTAGATTTGTTTTTCCAGGTATCAGAATGGGTGTCTTTGGTTCTAAAAATGGAAAAAAAGAAAACAAAAAAAAAAAAACACAATTTCTGATGCAAATTGAACCACTAATTTCAATCCAGAGATGCTGAGTTGGTTGGAATTGCCCAGGTGGTTTTTATTACATTTCTTTCTGATTACTGGTTGCCTCCTCCAGAAGGAAGGGCAGAGAGGTTTCAGTATTGTAGACATTGGTTGAGTGCCCATCATGTGTCTTCATTTTACATAGTACTGAGGAGGAGTGTAGGGGGAGACTAAAAACAAACAAACATTCCTAAAATGATATGTAAAAATAAATACAATCTATAAAAATGTTAAAACAATAGGAGTCTGAAAGTTACTACATTTGAAAAACTGGGGGAGCTGCTTTTTCAGGAATTATATTCAGAACTATTTGAGCTACAAAACAGTAAGTCTGAACACTACCCTTGCTTATTCATTTACCTTGGCACTAGATTTGGTGACAAATAACTACTGATTATTTTGCAAAATAAATTTCATCTTCAAAGAAAGAAAATGCATTATAACTGAGGCTATACAGAAGAATTTACTGCAAGTTTCATAGTATTAAAAATGGCAGCAGTTTTGAACAGTGTCTGAATACCTAAGTGACTACCTTGAAGAGAATAACATTCATTTGAAAGTAAAAATAAAGTTGAATTATTTTATGGTTATACTATGAACACAATGTCCCTGATGTAAATAGATTAACATTTTGTGAGACTTTTACACATATGACTTTTAAAGAATAATTGATGACAAAATAAAGGAATTGTCAAATGGCAGTTGAGATCAAGGAAGGGAGATAATATAGACTGGAATTCTTACAAAAAACCATGGAAAAACTCAGACTTCAAATGAGTAAAATTTGGAAAGCTGAAAATAAAAAATTAGAACACAAAATATAAAACACAGGAGCAGCCTAATTAAATATCATCTTTAAATTAAGTAATTTATTAAAATAATAACCACAAGGATGTTGTATGATATTTTAAAAGTCTTCTTATGGATATTATAAACATTATCTAATTATTCTTTTTTTTTCAGAGCAAAATTTTATTACAACTCAAAAATAGTGTTTTCTAATGATAGACTCTTACATTTAAAATATCCTGAAAGGACGCTCTGTACTTCTCTCTGTCTAATGCACACTGCATGCAAAACATCCAAGAAACAGAAATCTTGTCTTTTTTTTTTAAGCCCAAAGAAAGTTGAACCACAGATTAAAAAGCCCTGTGTCTCACAACCTCTGCCCTCTGCAGTTTTTTTTTTTTTTAATTGGGGGAAAACTACAAAGCGTTTACAGTCACAATTTGTAGTGAGCTGATTTCCCAAAATATATTACCACTCAAGTTGACTTATCTTGTTACATTCAAAAACCTACTCTGTCAAAGTAGTCCAGAGAGTACATACATAGTTCCAACTGTATCTACGTACAACCAACATTTCACCTCTTAAAGACACCACCTCCCAATACTGTTACAATGGCAATTAAATTTCAACATGAATTTTGGAGAAGACATTTAAACCGTAGCAGTGGGCATTTCATGTAATAATAAGTTATTAAATATATTTATTGAGCAGCCATTAAGTACACAATTTTTACTGTGCAAAAATGGTCTATTTAATCCTCATAACAAACCTATGAGATGGGAACTATTATAATCCTTATTTTGTAGATGAGAAAACAAAAAAGGAGACAGAGAGGTTAGGAAACTAGCCCCAAATCACAAAGTATTAAAAGGCATAAATAAACTCAGTTATTTTGACTCTGGAGGACCACTTTAATAAAAAAACTTTTATTTTAATAAGTAATAAATGTGAATGATTTAGAAGTAAAATAACTATAAATTTCATAATTAGGTTAAACACTTAATTTGTCATGTACTTCTGAGAATGAAAGAGGTTTGCTAACTGGATAGAACAGTAGGAAGACAAGCATAAAACCTGACATTCTTGAGAAAAGTGGGATATAAGGTCACCTGACTTCTGATGAAAAAAATAGCAGTCTCTGTCTGTAGCATCCCTTGCTCCCCAATTCCTGCCCCGTAGAGGCAACTATTTTTAACAATTTTGATGCTTTTTTTCTTTTGTATTTTATATTTGGGGATTTCTTTTTTCCTGAATTATATTCAAAACTATCCAAATACCATGCCATATTGTTAATTATTGATTTTCCAATTTTAGAAATTGTGTATTGATTTTTACTGTGGAGCACAAGGCTTTAGCTTTCTTATCCTTTCTGACCAAACTTTTCCTACCTTCATTCTCCTAATTTTTTGTTTTGTTTTTGGTTAAATAATTCAGTGTTTATATTATTAGAATTATATTAATTTGATTGCAATTGATTCACTTATAATAATCTATTATATCATTTTTTCTTGAACTACTTACTATTTTGCCTGGAGTTAACTGTCTTATGTGTTGACTTGTGCTTGGTTTTCTATGTACTTGTTTTCCATTCAGCCCCAAGCTCTCTATCTAAACTCCAAAGGTCCTCTGATTACTGTGAAACCTCATAGGATAGGTAGTTGATAAGTTCCACTTTTTTCCCTTGGAAACTTCCCTTGTGAATTCTCCATTTTCCTAATCTTTCTAACTCCACTATCTCATAGTTTTCTTGGGATCTTTCATCATCATTACCCTCATCATTACTGTTGTCATTCTTTTTCTCTCTTTTGTTTTAGATTTTCTATATCCTGGATTACATGTCTTTCTCTTAGTGTCCCCGAGACTACAGTCTCTCTGAATCAATCTCTACCTAAAGCCATGTTCTGTTTTTTCTGAGCAAGAAGGGTTGTAGTTGACTGGCAGTGTAGGCAGGGAGAGGGCACCCAAACTCTAAATGTTCCCTTTTTAGACTCAAAACTCAATCCTCTTGTACTCCCCCTACCTTGTCCCTGGGCCTTAAGAGGTACCTAGTGCCTCTAATTCTGAACCTTTCTGGAGTTTAGCAGCACAAATTTGCATTTTACATTCGTATCTCCTTCTCCAGGCAGTAGGGTTTCAACTATCTTTGCCTTGCTGAGTCACTTAACATTCATTTCTCAATGTTTTTTCACCTTCCAAAATTAAGTGCCCTTTCCTGTTCACCTTTGTCCTGAGGAGTTTGTATTTCTTGATTTTTTAGAGAAGTTTTAGTTTCATAGCAAACTTGAGCAGAAAGTGCAGAGTTCCCATATACCCTCTGCCCCGACACATGCACAGCCTCCCCGACTATTAACATCCGATACCACGGTGATACATTTGTTATAACTGATGAATTATTATTATCCAAAGTCCACAGTTTGCCTTAGTGCACTCTTGGTATTATAACACACTCTGAGCTTGGACACGTATCCACCATTACAGTATCAGAAAGAATAGCTAAACTACCCTAAAAATCCCCTGTGTTCTGCTTATTCATCTATCTTCCTTGCCCCTCACTCTCCATAACTGATATTTTTGCAACCACTGATCTTTTTGCTATCTTCATTGTGTTACTTTTTCCAGAATGTCATAGTTGGAACTATACAGTGTGTGACCTTTTAATATTGTCTTTTTTCACTTAGTGATATGCATTTAAGTATCATCCATGTCTTTTCATAGATTGATAACTGATTTCTTTTTTTATTTCAGGATATTATGGGGGTACAAACATTTTGGTTACATGTTATGACTTTGCCACACCCAAGCCATGATTTGTAACTGAGTAATATTCTATTGTGTAAAATATGGTGTATGTATATAATGGAATACTCAATTACAAAAATGATAGCAGATTTCTTTTTAGCGCTGAATAATACTTCATAGTATACATGTACCACAGTTTATCCATTCACCAATTGAAGGACATTTTGATTGCTTCCAAGTTTTGGCAATTAGGAATAAAGCTGCTGCAATCATCTGTATGCAGTTTTCTGTGTGGACGTAAATTGCAAACTACAATGGTGAACTATTTTAGTTGTAAGAAGAATATTGGAAAAAATGACCAGAGCAGCAAGAGTTTAAAGCAGAATGTGACATACCCTGCTAGGCTCTAGGCTCCTCAAGGCCAGGATCCATGAATTTCTTATTTACAGTGCAGTGCCTGGCTCATAATAGGCACTTAAATAAATACTGGCCAAATAAATGAGTGAGTAAATGGGGATACAGTAGAGAAATAGTTGGTGGAAGTCACTGAGTTGGTAGTGTATATATGGTACATATGTGATATGTGACATACTATGTTACACAGCATTATAACTCTTAATACTCAGTGATATGATGATAAAGTAGGACATATGAGAATGGGCCTAGCCTGGGGTCTGGCACATGTGCAGGATGTATCTATCAGGTCTGGATAATAGAGATAGAACTAGGGTTGAATCAACAAATGTTCACAGATGCGTGTCTCATAGTGTTCAGGGGTGGAAGCAGCCATGGGGGAATGGAGGCAGCAGTGGATGTTTTGTTTACAATCCAGTAACATTTTGGAAATAGTCTCTATTTGGGGAGATTGGTTTGAAATGATAGGTTTCTATTTGGCAAAACTATTTTTAATTAAATGGCATTTTCTATAATCCTGTCTTTATTTTGTTATGGTAGTCTAAGAAAAGACTGAATATATAAAATTTTTCTTCTCAAAAAATATACAATGGCTAGTTCAGTATGAGTTAGTGATTTCCAACCTTGCTATTACAAAGAAAAATGTGCAGCTAGTGTGGAAAAGTTGTAATTTTGAAAAATTGTCTGGAATTACCAAATTTGATTATTCTCTTGCCTGTTTATGGTCTTATTTTATGTGTTCATGAGTTAAACCATCTGATTAGGCTTGGGACACACCTGAGTGAAACAAGTGCCAACCTGTCTGCTCTTATGTGTGCACAGGATTTTTCGTTCCTCAGCCTCATTGCCTTCTTGTTCTTTGCTTTTTCCCTCCACTCATTTCTACATTGTTCCCTTTTCTTTTCAATATGTTGTATCTTACTATTTCTTTCACTAAATTTAACCCACTTTAGTTTTGTAAAAAGAAAAAAAAAACTGGTACCCACAAAAGTATTCCACTTTTTTCTTTGTGTTAATGCCTAATCCAGATCTCCTAAGGCATTAGGAGTTTGCTTATTAGCCTGTGCCATTGCTTCTTTGACTATAAACCCCAGATAGATAGCTATTTTTTACGTGTACTTTTGCATGGCCCAGCTTTTCTTAATGTGGTATCTAATTAATACCATTCCAGTCCTATTCCACATTTCTAGTGTAAATAAATGTTTAAGTTATAACCACAGCTTATAATTCAGCACTGAGAAAGCTAGAAAACTGTGAAAGCTAGAGAACTTTCTGTGCGTGTGAGGGGGTGGTACACATATATACGGCAATGAAATGTAATGTATCTGTTGCTCATTTAAAACTTTGGCACGGCCTGTATTACCTACATGTCCTGTATATCTGTATAAGATCACATTGAGCCTGTGTGTAATATCTACCATTGATACTGCCAAAGTCCTGAATTGAATTCTCTCCAGAAATGTTAAGATTTGAGTTTATTGTTTCAAGTTAATGAGTATGCCTTTAACTCAAGGCAAAGACGAGGGTTGAAACCAGATTATGTGGCCTTAAACCACACAACAATTTCCCTTGTGAAATTTTTTGAGTTTAGTTTGTATAAAATAATCAAAACACTCTGTAGGAATTATAAGCTTTTAAAGTGTTTTATCCCCACAGAGCGGTTTAGATCATGTGTGGCAGTACAGAATTTAGAAAGTGGTTGACTTCATTTATTGTAAGCATTAGAAATCAAAATTAGCCTTAAAAATCAACCGCTTGTGACTTTCTCCCTATGCATTGGGCTTACATAAAACAATTGAATACACTGTAGGATTCATCAGTTTTTGGTGAGCTTTTAATTTGATTGTATAATGGTGCTAAGTAAAAGGTTTTGGAATCAAACTTGGGTCATTTCTAGTTAGCTCTGAAAGTCATTAAAACAAAGACCTGCAGACTTTTATCAATAAACATTTTGATTACAATTTCATGTTAGGGGACAATTCTTAATTTCCATTTTTGTGTACTTGTTGGCTTCCAGGAAAATCGTATCAGTCATAATTTCTTCAGAGTTATTCAGGACTAAGCATAGATTTTAAAGTCTTTTTTTTTGGTCTTGTATTGAGATATGAACATGTTCTCTGCCTTTCCTGTTGTAAACTCGATATACAATAAACTTGTATATTGTGTGAACCTTTACATATTCGTTATGTTTGTATAGAGGAATTTATTTAAAATAAAGCTAGCATAGGACAGTGGAAAGCTTGCTCAAAAAGTCTCTTTCCTCATAACTTTGGCTTGTTCAAGATGATATTACCTCAAAAGCAAAACAAAACAAATAAAAAACTGACTTTATTTCCTACAGTTTTAAAATACATCAAATTCTCTGTAGTAAATGAATTATATTTCTATAACAAGAATTATTACATAATAATCATATAACATCAGGGGCATATAATTGTCTATAAATAAAATTGATGTATCTATAAAATGGTTTAATATTCTTTTTTATACATTATTTATTTTTTTCATAAGAAAGAAAAAAAGGACCAACTTTTCTAAAGTAAACAAGCTCCCCACCCCAAAATCCAGGCATTTGGTAACTATGAAGTGAATGACATATAATATGGGATGAAAGTATCTTTACTTAATACTGATTACTTTTGAGAAACAACTGGGTTTTTTTTTAAGGTGACAACTCTGTAATTATTTTAGGAATACTGTGTTTGCTTTATAAAGTCCATGACCATTTTTGTTTCTTTCTTAGAGCGATTTGGTGAACTGTAATTTACTGTAATTTGTACAAACAAGGATTGTAGATTATATTCTGCTATTAATATTTCCAAATACAAATTTATATCAATAAATCCAGAGGTGGCATATGTCCAAATTTAGTGACTCATGCTTAAGAAAATAATAGTTAATTACAATTTTAAAAGGTAGTATTTTTTAGCTCAAAAACACAAAACAGCCTTCCAGCAGTAATCTGGGATTTATACCAAATGAAGACATCTTGCCGAAATGTCTGTGGAACCTCTTTGAGGCCTGGTGTTCACTAGGATGTGAACAATTTACTGTTTCAAGGGCTGATTAGAATAGTACAAAACCAAAGCAGTCATTAATATCCTAGCCTTCTCAGCACCCCCAAAATTCAGACTTTGTATTTGCTAATAGATTGGAGGATAAATGTTCACTACAGTAGATATATATAATTTAAATTGTATGTCTGATTACTATGTAAAATTATGTATTATGTGGGAATAAGAAAAACCTTGTTTTGATGTGCATTTCAAAGGACACAAAAAGATCATCTCAACCTCCAGATTAATTCCTATATCAGTTACCTTTATTACCTGACATTCCTATCATAAAAATTCACCATATGGGTTATGGTGTTATGAGAAACAGGACTCCCTTAAAGAGTTTTTGACTGATATGTCAATAATTTCATGCATTTTTTCAGTACTTTATAATGTGCAAAGATCTTTATGATAATTCTATAAACTATTATTATTCTCCTATTAGCAATGAGGAACTGAGGCTCAGCGACGTTATATAACCTGACCAGGGTCATAAAGTTAGTGGCAGATAGAAGCTTCTGACTCCAAATCTAATGCTTTTATTATTACATTACAAGTGTATTAGAGATTACTGGCTTATTAGTTAATACACAGGATAGTTGGGCAGATTAGTTGGCATAACCTTGAAGAAGGTTATGGGAGAGGATTGGAAAGATACTTTAGGTCACAGTAAAGAGGGAGGCAGTCCAGGACCCTGGGTACCTGGGGTGCAGTGGGGTGTGGGGCATGGGGTTGAGGTGGGAGATAGTGTTGATCAAAAGGAATCAAGACAGTAAAGATAGAGGTAGAAATCCTATGACTAACCTCACTCTTTAAGATTGCTCCTGGCTATAAGAACAGTAAATCTTTCCCTCTTGTCACAGCTCCTGAGAGCCACAGCCTAAGAGATTTTATGGTATCTTCTAACCATCATTCTTCCATGTTGGGAAATAGAGGGTGTATTGAAAAAGAGAATTTAGATGTTTGCCTTTTTCAGAAATTCTCCATGAAGTTTATTTAGGCAAGAAAATACATATGGTGCTCCACAAGTGTTCTGTGAATGGCCTCAATGATATATAGAAGAAACTCTGCAAACTAGATATGTCCACAGCTGCAATTTTTCATTATAATCATTAACAAGCACACATTTAGTGCTTATGGATCTGAAGCCAGAGTGCTTGGGTTAGACTCTGTTTCTTGCTAGCTTGTAAGACCCTCAGGAGTTTACTCATGCTTTCTGTGCCTCACTTTCCTCCTCTGTTAAATAGTCATAATAATAGTAGCTACCTCATAGTTTGCTGTAAGAATTACATAATGAAATACATATAAAGATCTTATAGCAAAGCCTGGTTCAGAGAAAACTCTTAATGAATTTTACATATTATTACAATTTTTAGAAATTTATAATCAGGGCATACCACAAGAAGTATGGAAACAATTAAAAAGAATACCAGGAAGGTTTTGAAGTTTTAATTTATAGTAGCTATTATTATTTTTTCTTAATAAGAACTTTTTTTGTAGTTAACAATTAGTACCAGTTTGATGAGACTGCTTGCTTTTTTAGATTGGGACAAATAGTCTGATTTAGTAATTTTTTTTCCGTAAAGATGTTTCCTGACAAAGCATCTGTTGCTGTTTTTCATCTTATTTTTCATTCTGAAGGAAGTCTTTTGTCTTAAAACACACAGATTACCAAGAGAAATATTTATGTGGCAAGCAGCTGGAAAGAACAGGTACCATGAGATGTAGGAAATAAAATGTAGGGAGACTAAGCTGGAGTTGTGAGAACAGAGTTAGAAAAGGGGCCCTCTGGCTTTGACACAGGTTCTGGGAAACTCAGGCACAAAGGGAAAAATTTCTGTCTATTTCTGTTTGTTCCAATCAAGTGGTTTATTTCTCATCAACGTTATGTGAAGGTTGTAGAAGGTATTCAGGGCCAACGAAAGGGAAGAATAAAGTTGTTTGGTACTTATTTATCTGAATTCTTGTTCCATTTTTCCCTTCATAGTTGTTTCTATTTCTTGAACATTCCATGCTCTTTCTTGCCTTTTGAATAGTGAGACTTTGGGCATGCTGCACCCATCTTGCAGAAAAACTCCAGAATAAACTCATCCTATACCAGATTAACTTCTCCCAATCTCTCAAATCTCTGTTTAAATGTCTCATCCTTGGGATGCTTTACCCTACCCCTCAATCAGGTTAAATCCCCTGTTAGATGCTTTCATACAGCCTTCAGAACCTCCGCCTTTGTTATACTGTATTGTATTTTTCTATTGCTTGTCTTCTCTAGATTTTAAACTCCATGAGAGCACTTATCTCTGGGGTGCTAGAAAATATACTCTATCTTTATATGGTGGTTTACATATATAAAAATTCCTTAAGCTGTAGATGTAAGATTTGTGCACTTTATTCTGTGCATGTTATGACTCTAATAAGAAGAAAAGTCAGGCACTCATCTGGATATTAATCTGCACAATACCAAACCTTGAGGATAAGTTGTGACACTTTTAATTATTAGAAAAGTTCTTCCTTTACTGAGTCAAAATCTGCATTCCTATAGTTTTCATCTGTTGGCCATATAACTATTTTTCCTCTGAGCCAAAATTAAAAATTCTATTTCTCTTTTTGCATGATGTTTTAAAAATATTTGATGAGAGCTTACATGTTCCAGGCTAATCTTAACAGTTCCTCTCATGACGGTTTTAATTTTTTAACCATCTTAGTATTCTTGCTGCCCATGTTCTCTAGTTCATTAATGTCCCTCTAGGTACCAGTTCATTAATGGTACCTAGAGCTGAGCACAGCATTCCTGGCTTTATCTGACCAATGCAGGGTACAGCTTGCCATCACTTCCCTGAAAATACATATTTTGCTACTATCACACAGACTAAAACACTTTCATTAATTCTGTTTAGTATTATCTCTTCTCATTTTAGGGCTTCTTTTCAACTCCCTCTAAAAATTGCCGTTAAACTAGATCCCTTCCATCTATATTTGTATAATTCATTTTTTAAACCTCATGCTGTTATATCCTGTTGGCTTCAGGCAGTAATAGATTCCAATTTATTACACCCCAAATTATACCCTTTCCTTATTTCATAGATTTTTTGTAAAGATTAAATATAATAATGCCTGTGAAATGCATAATAAATGCAAATTTAAAGAAAATAATTACCAAAATAATTTTGCCAAGATGGCTTATATCATTCCATGCTGTTTGTTAAGAATATTAAATATAAAAAGCACAGGGACAGAGTTCTATAGCATAACTCCCCTTTCATGCTGACACACATCAATACTTTTTATTTAGTTATTATTATTTAATAATTAACAAATAGTATTAAAAATAAAAATATATTAAGGAGCATATACAAACAAGATAGAATTTGAGTAGTTTGTATTTTTACTGCCCTCTCCTAACATACAGGGTGTCCCAAAAGTCCCACCATACATAGGGAAAATGGAAATTGTAGCTAAATGTACTTTTATTTACAAAATATTCATTACAAAATTTTACAACCTTTTTCCTTTGCATAGAGACTTTTGGGGCACCCTGTATAATTAACTCCTTAAGCAGTAATCCTACACAGCCTTAATTGCTATAGCTTTATAATACATTTTCATATGTGGTAAATAGATCTTGGCTGTTCTTGGCCCTGTGAATTTTCATACATTATTGAATATGCTATTCAAGTCCTACATGTGCACCCACACGCACATACATGTACATTCACAGAATTTGTTTAGGATTTTGACCAGGATTGCTTTGAGTCTATAGATAAACTGGGAGAAAATTGACATCTTTAAAATAATGATTTTTTTCAACCTGCGAACACAGTGTATCTTTCCATTTATTTAGGTTCTTTTTATTATCTTTCAGTAAAGTTTATAATATTTCTGTAAAGGTCTTGCACATTTTCCTATGCATGTCATATCTTTGTACTGCTTTAAATAGTATTTTTTTTTAAAAAATCATTTTCTAACTTTGTTGCTGTTATATAGAAACCTAATTGGCTTTTGCTTATAGGGTTTTTTTTTATACAGTAACCTTGAGAAACCCTAATTCTAACAATGTTTTAGTTTTTTTATTATTTACATACATGATTATGCCATCTGTGAATAATGATGGTTTTGTTTCTTCTTTTCCAATCCTTTTAATATTTATATTTCAATGTCTTCCTACCCTAACCCATTTCCTTGCCCTTGTCAGCCCTCAGGCCCTAGCCTTAACCTTATTTTTAATCACTTCTTTAATGTTTAACAATATTGTTTTTCATGTATATTTATCCCTTAAAAAGAATATTTTAATTGCTTTTAACTTGATCAAAAAGATACTGTATTGTATATCCTGAGACTTATAGGCACTATTGCATTACTTCATATTGCTGCA
Organism: Lepilemur ruficaudatus; assembly: GCA_963574885.1. Classification (NCBI taxonomy): domain Eukaryota; kingdom Metazoa; phylum Chordata; class Mammalia; order Primates; family Lepilemuridae; genus Lepilemur; species Lepilemur ruficaudatus. Next base: position 7,069 of record CAUYRT010016313.1, on the reverse strand, counting down.
TGAAGAAAATATAGCTAAATATTGTCTTGATCATGGGGTAGGAAATGATTTTTTAATATAACTATATAAAATTAATGTCTGTTCATCAAAAAAATTTTAAATAAAGTACAAAATGCATAATATAGAAAGCAAGGAATCAGATATCTGTATACAAATGTTCACAGCAGCATTACTCAAAATAACGAAAAGGTGGAAACAGCCCAAATGTCCACTGACAGATGAATGGATAAATAAAATGTGGCATATGCATGCAATGGAATGTTATTATACAACATGGATGAACCTTGAAAACATTGTGCTAAGTGAAATGAACCAGACACAAAAGAACAAATACTGTGTGAGTCCAATCGTATGAGGTATGTAGAATAGGCAAAAATCATAGAAAGAACAGTGGTTATCAAGAGTTTGGGAAGAGGAGAAATGGGAAGTTATTATTTAATGGGTACAGACTTTCAGTTTGGGATAGTGAAAAACTTCTGGATATGCATAGTAGTAATGGTTGCACAACACTGTGAGTGCACTTAATGCCACTGAATTGTATACTTCAAAATGGTTAAAATGGTAAATTTTATGTTATATATATTTTACCAAAGTACAAATAAATAAATAAATAAAAAGAATACATGTTACAAACTGGCAGATGGTAGTTATAGCGAATATAACTTTCAAGGGATTAGAATCAAGAATATAAAAAGAACTATAAGAAAAGTACAAACAACTCAATAAAAAATGAACAAATCCATAAACTAGAAAAAACAGTGACTAATAAATACCCAAAGAGATATTAAACCTCAGTTGTGATAGAGAAATACAATTCAAAACCACGTTGAGATGACATTTTACATTTAAGTTTCACATTGATTTGACAGGCAAATAATAAGATGTCCAACAACCCAAGTGTTTGAGAGGATGTGAAGTATCTCAATCATTGCTGGAACATAAATTACTGTAGTTTCTTCAGAACATAGTGTAGCATTATCTTGTAATATTGAATATTCACAATTCTGCAGTTCAACAATTCTATTCTTATTTAATTACCCAAGAGAAACTCATAAACTTTTACTGCAGAAGACATGTATAAGCCTGTGGGAACATTACAATAACAAAAACTTAGAAAAACTCAAATGTTTCCTGAAAGAGAATAGATAATTATATTTTAATATATTCGAGTAACATGCTACTATATGGCAATCAAAATAAACTACTAATAGAAACCCAAAATACAGATGAAACTTTAGACCTTCTTGTAATACATGCTTATTAGCTATTGATTTTCAGTACTTCATCTAATTTAATATATGTATTTAAGGCTAAAATTTTCTTCTAACTACAATTTTAGCTGTTATCTCACACATGTTGGTATCCCGTACTTCTGTTACTGCTCAATTAAAAAATACTTTCTAATTTTAGTTTTTAGAATCAAGTTTTATTTTCACAGTTAGTAAGCTATACCTCAAAAGTCAATTCCTTTTCTAAATTCATATATTCCACAGTTTAAAAATGTAAGCTCACATAATGCAATTCAGCCGTTAGTCAGTTATGATAACAATACTGACAAACGTTTATTGATGTGCCAACATTCACATAGTCACTTATTTTGTAAGTCAGATCTAGAACTCAGACTTTCTGATTTTCATTCCAGTATTTATTTCTATTAAATTATATGTATTTCTGAATATGTTTAAATAAAAATAATATGACAATACATGAAAGAGTATAAGTATATATTTGATAATTGATTAACCCTAGTAAAATAATGATAATTCATACATTTTTAGCTTGCCTCATGAAATGGACACCTGTGTGTATGTGCGTGTGTGTGTATCTATAGGCTAGTATTTGAATATTGAGTTCTTGCTGCTTCATCAGTTTACTTGGCCTCAGAACTGGTGACACTAGCAGCCAAATAGATGGGGAAAAAATAGAATTTAGTTGTGGGGAGAGAAGTTAGGAAGAGAGAAGGAAGTATAAAAGCAATCCACAAAAGCAACAACTAGAGCTATGTGTGTCTAGGACACTGTAAAGAGTGTGCACATAGAGAAGAAGAAAAGGATGAAACTGCAGATTAATCAGTCCAAGGTAATATATATGTTTCTATAATAAAATAAGCAGAATTGTTTATTTGCTTATTTTTTAATCAAGGTAGTATGAAAAAAAAATTGTGGAGTTAGTTTTTTATGTACTTTATATTTTGTTCTCTCAAACAAGAGTAGCTGTTTGTGGACTTTCTAATTTTTAATTCTTTCTTTGAATAATGCATCATTTAAAGTATATACCTTAAATTCCAAACACAGCTTTTTTCTAATTTTTAAAAAAATTTTTAGCTTAACTGCAGAGAGCACAGTGTATATAATTTTATTCCTTTGAAACTTGTTGTGATGGGTCTTATATCCCATTATATGTTCAATTTCTGCAAATGTGTAATATATGCTTGAAATAAATGTATATTCTGAATAATAATGGTATTATATCTACGACATTGATTTTAATGCCAAGTTTATCAATGTTTCCTTTTATGGCTAAAGATTTTTGGGTTTGATTTAAGATATACTAATAATTCCAACTCTGAGGTCACAAATATGTCATCTATATTTTCTTTAAAATTTTAAAGCTTTTAATTAAGTTTTTATTCATATGTAATTGATTTTCTATGAATACTCAATTGGCTTGGAGTAATTTATTGAACAGTCCATTCTTTCCCCATTGTATCAGTAAAGGAAAAATGTAGTTATGCTGTAGGAAAAAACAACCAAAAAGTGTCTGTGGCATAAGTTTATTTCTCAGTTCTTGTTATATGTATTAGACAGGTGAAGAGGGACTGTGCTCATCACAGCCACTCAGGCACCCATGCTTATGGAGGCTATGTATTGACATATGCTTCTAGAAGTACTTAGGTAGGGGGAGAGGAAGACAAATTGGTAACTGGCTTTTGAAGCTTTTCAAGAAAATTACATACTTCTGCTCACATTTTCTTGACCAAAGTAAGTCACATGGTTACACATACCTTCTGTTGTGATATCTGTTGTTATGGCTTATTTCTGATTTGATCTTGAGATCTCTCTCTGTTAAGAGTAGCCATAGCTAAGAGCTCTACTCTTTAGGAGAGCCCTGACCAGAGGAGAAAGTTAGGTTCAGGTGTTTGTCAAGAGAGAGACACAATGAGGAATTAAAACCTAAATGCATGAAACAGAAGACATTTATTACTCACAGGTCCCAGAAAGATTAGAATTCTCTATGGGAAGTCAAGAGGTGACAGGGAGTTAGCTCAACCAGTAGGTAGGGAGCAAGAGATAGGATGACCTTTGAGACTATGCATTTACTAGGGTCCGTGGGTGTTATCCCTTAGGCTTTCCTTGTGGGTGGGAGGGTTGTGGATTGGAGTTTAAAGAAAACACTTGCAAAAAGGAGAATTTATTTACATGACTCTGGTGTTGAATATTAGGTTTCATCGTGGTCAGCAGATCTGGGATGTATTGAGTTTTGAGTTAGTGAGATGAGGGACAAACAGGTTATATCACAAACAATCATGTAGGAAAGGGAAATTTTAACTAAGCCAAGGGTGACAGGGCATGACTGGGATTCAAACAACTTGTGTCAGGACTAAAAATGAATGCCAAGGCAGCAACTATATTAAAGAAATTTATGACAAGCTTTTTCCACCAAGAATGGAAGAATATTTGATAAAGGCCCCCAATGAGAGAGAGAGAGAGAGAAACTGGAAAATAAAAGCAACCTGAAGGACACAGAAAAAATGCACAATGAAACATTTGCCCAGGCTCTCCCTTTGCCTCAGAGAGATAAAACTAGAAAGTAGATACTGCTCTCATACATAAGAATGGGATGCTAGGTAAAAGGAACAATTAAAGAATAAGAAGAATCTCTTGGAAATACACAAAATAGCTAAATTTTGAAAAATTTGATAAAAATTTTGGGAGTGAAAATCAAGAAAATATTCTAGAAAATAAATAAAATGATTAAGAGGTGCAAAATAAAGAGAAAATATAGAGGCCTGGAGTATCAATCCATAATATATAACATCCAATTAACAGTAGTTCCAGAATAAGAGAATAAGGGCATAGAAGGGAAGAAATAAAGAGAAAAATTCAAGAAAATTTCCTAACATTAAAGTATATTTGTCTAGATAAGTTGCCCTCAAACTTTAGCATACATTATCAGAAATAATGTAGAAGACTTGTTAAAACACAGATTAATGGCTCCACCTTCATAGTTTCCAATTCATTAGGCTTAAAAATGTTCATTTCTAATGAGTTCCCAGGTGATGGTGATTATGATGCCTGCTGACACAGGACTACAATTTGAGAATCACTGTCATGGGTTAAAAGAGTACATGAAATGTCACATGTACACAAATGCCACAATGAGTAAAAAATACCCATACTAGGGTATGTAATCATGAAATTTTCAATATAAGGTTTTTTTTAAAAAATCCGCAAAAAGAGAAAGAAAATAAGTTATATGCATAATAATGAGAATTAGACTGACATCAGACTTCTCAATAGCAGCAATGACTAATAGAATACAATGGAATACAGTCATCAGAATTCTGAGTAAAAATGATTGATTAAAATTCTGTACCTAGGCCACATATTAGTGAAGTGTGGGCATAGACTAAATAAAATTTTCAGAAATGCAAGGGAGAAATTTACCTCTCATGTACACCTGCATAGGAAGCTATGAGATCATGTAGCAAAACAGAAAGGAGACCAAATACAATAAAAGAAAGCTATAGTATCCAAGGAATAGTATATCCACCATAGGAAAGCTACATAAGGAAGTCCCAGAATGACCATGAGGCATCAGTCCTAGAGAGTAGCCTGTGCATATTGGAGGAATACAAAGAAACAAAACTATATGAAAGAGAATGTGCACTTATTGTATACTACTTGACTCTGAAGTGTATATCATTTACATAGTTATAATAGTGTAAACTATGATGCTTAATTAAAATTTGTAATGTAAATATATGGGGAGGATGTAGGAAGGCTAGGTTAGGAAGAGGTATTAGATAGTTATGTCTTCATATGCCAAAACAGAAAGCCAATCTAACTGTGACAAATCAAGAAATAGCAGTATCACTCTAGGATGAAGGGAGAGAGTGCGATTAGGTAAGCATGAATTCTTCCTTTGCTGGTGTCAATGTATCTTCTGTATTACATTTTACACTCACCAGCTCCTTAATATTCACATTGACTCCTTTTTCTCTCAGAATAATTTTCTTTCTGGTCTCTTTCCAAGAAAATTCACTATATCCCATAAGAATGCTTCTTTTGACAGGTAGCTTAATTTATAGGGACTTACATAAGCATTTTTTAATAATATTTTCCTCATACTATGGATGAATGGAGATAAGCAGTGGCTGACAATGGTTTAGTGGCTCAGCCACATGAGTGTCACCATCTCTGTGATACTCTTAACATGTTTCTCATGGTAGTAAGACAGCTGCCAAGTTTTAAGCTTTCCTCTAGTTCCAGACACTATATCTCCTTTCAAGGCAAAAGAAAGGGTAAGGAATGGTATTCTTTGTTTATTTTAACAGGAAAGAGCTTTCCTAGAAACTGTCCTCACTCCTATAAACTTCCAGTTGCATCCTAAATGGATGAAATATGTCACATGGCTACCCCTAACTGCAAGGGAAAGTGAAAAGCAACTGGAAGGCAGCAAAGGCTAGGAATGGATTTGGGATCAAGCACTCTATCTTGGAGTACTTCTTTCTTTCTTGTTAGTCAAAAGATAGGGGAGTGGGTATATTGGGATAGTGGATATATCTTTAAATAACTTTTCAGAATTTCCCCCAATTGGGGAAATAGTTTTCATTGACAGCACATATAAGTGATAATTCTCTCATGCTAGAAGAGATACATGGCACCACTCTGATATCATCCCCCATTTCAAATGCCACTTGGCCATATAATCTCCCCTTATCACCCTCACTGGAAGCAATTCCCTCATCCTCTGAATCACATATTTCATCTATATCTCTTATGACACATGCCCCTTTTAAACTTGTATAATTTATTCTTTTTTATTTTAATAGATTTATGGGGTACAAGTGATTTTTTTTACATAGATGAATTGTGTGATGCTAAAGTCAGAGCTTTTAGTGTACCTGTCACTAGAAGAGTATGCATTTTGCTCAATAGGTATATTTTTATCACTCAACTCCTTGCCCCCTTCTTAATTTTCAATGTCCATTACACCATTTTATGAACATATATGACCCTTGTTTGGTTTCCTCTTATGGGTGAAAATATGTGGTATTTGCTTTTCCACTCCTGAGATACTTCACTTAGGATAATGGTCTCCAGTTCCATCCAATTTGCTACAAAAGACATTATTTCATTTATTTTTATGGCTTAATAATACTCCATGGTGTGTGTGTGTGTATATATATAAAACATTTTCCTTACCCACTCATCAGTTGATGGGCACTTAGGTTGATTCCATATCTTGGAAGTGTGAACTGTATGCAGTAAACATATGAATGTAGGTGTCTCTTTTGTAAAATGATTTCTTTTACTTTCAGTGGATATCCAGCAGTGGGACTCCTGGGTGGAATGCTACTTTTAGTTCTTTAAGGAATCTTCAAAATGTTTTCTATAGGGGTTGTACTAATTTACATTCCCATCAATAGTGTATAAGCATTCCCTTTTTACTATATCTGCACCATCTATTTTTTTTTTTTGGACTTTTTAATAATGGTCATTCTGACAGAGATAAGGTGGTATCTCATTGTGGTTTTACTTTGTATTTCCCTAATGATTAGTGATGTTGAGCATATTTTCATATATGGTGGTTGGCTATTTGTCTATCTTCTTTTGAAAAAAAATCTGCTCATGTCTTTTGCCTACTTTTTGATGGGGTTATTTTTTTTCTTCCTGATTTGTTTGAATTCTTTGTAGATTTTGTTTTTTTTTTTTTTTTTTTTTGAGACAGAGTCTCACTCTGTTGCCTGGGCTAGAGTGCCGTGGCATCAACCTAGCTCACAGCAACCTCAAACTCCTGGGCTGAAGCGATCCTTCTGTCTCAGCCTCCCAAGTAGCTGGGACTA
>CAUYRT010016311.1:0-36008 GCA_963574885.1 Lepilemur ruficaudatus | reverse complement strand
ATTTTAAACAATATACATTACTTAATATTTCCCAAGGTACTGATATAGCCCACTATGATTTTAATAGTGATGCTTATAGAAGTGAGTGGTGATTACTTCCTCTATAGAAGCAAGAAGGTTCTTTCTTTTTTTTTTTTTTTTGAGACAGAGTCTCACTCTGTTGCCCAGGCTAGAGTGCCATGGTATCAGCCTAGCTCACAGCAACCTCAAACTCCCGGGCTCAAGCGATCCTTCTGCTTCAGCCTCCTGAGTAGCTGGGACTACAGGCATGTGCCACCATGCCCGGCTAATTTTTTCTATATATTTTTAGTTGGCCAATTAATTGCTTTCTATTTCTTAGTAGAGACAGGGTCTCGCTCTTGCTCAGGCTGGTTTCGAACTCCTAACCTTGAGCAATCCATCCGCCTCGGCCTCCCAGAGTGCTAGGATTACAGGCGTGAGCCACGTCGCCCGGCAAGAAGGTTCTTAATAGGTTGGAATCCACTTTTTTCACCAAAGAAAGAAGTCAACCTGGTTGTTGGAATTTCATTTGCTCACTGAAAATATATACATAATTATGACAGGGAAGACCATCATTGACATCCTTCATCTTTTTTTCACTGGAGGAGGAAGTGACTCTTTTTCCTAGTTAATTTCTACGGAATTTCCAGTAGTCCTTTTTCTCTGCTTAAATCTGATCCTTTCTGTCCTTGAGCCTGGCTTTGAGGCACAAGATAAAAACCAGGTGCAGCTAGCAATAAAATATACCTCTCAAGACCACAGAAAAGATGCATCGGTTCTACTGGTGGGTGTTTGATTTATAATTTAGACATAATTTTCTGTTTTGGACCATGATTGAAGTAAGGTCGTCTGAAAAGGGCCCAGCATATTCCTGACTCATAGCTGCCTCCCACCCGACACCCCACCAAAGTGCTTGCTGAATTTCCTGAAGCTGGGACAGCAATTAGGACCACAAAAATGAAGTTCATTAATGAAAACTAATTGAAAATTAATTCACCATGACTCCAGGGAAGAGCTTGCATCTAAAATGTTGTGTTGTTAGCGAGCAAGTCTCTAATCATCAGAGCATGGCAAAATACTTCAGAATGACACATAGGTTAATGAGGTGGTGAAGCATCAGAAGAACAAAGTCTTGTAATATAAAATAGCCACCATGCTTAAAACAGCTGCCCTGCCCCTCCCTTCTGGCTTCCCTTTCTGCCTCATTCTACCTTCTTATTTTATTATTGCTAGACAGAGCAGATGCCACCTTAGTTCCATTTTCCCAACAGATCTTTCCCAGAGAAAATTTCCACAATGATTCCGCAAGTTTTGATTACTAAATACGAACTTTGCAAAACATCAATTTATCTATTCTCCAAACCTTAAGGAATCTGTTTTAAAAAACTTTTTTACTATGGAAAATTTCAAACATACACAAAAGAGAGAATGCTATAATGAAACTCCCTTATCTGACTTCAACAGTTATCTACAAGGAACCTATTTTAAACCATATTTTAGTAAACTTGAAAGAGCAAATATTTAGACTTATGATATTTCCTTTCTCACAAGATAGATATTGTGTCATGAGCAGCTTGCTTTTCTTCTTTTTTTCTCATTCATCTAAAAAATTTATTGTAGTTATTGTACATGCAAGATAGAATGTAAGAGGGATGGGACATTTATTCTTTCAAAATTCCACCCATATCTCTTCTGAGAAACCATGTAGGATCCTTTTGAAGTCTCTTTATATGCAAATAGTTTTTAATTTTATGTTTATATGAAGGGATTTTAAAAATTATATCAATAAAATTTTGGTCACTTCAAGTGTGATTGTTCTCCATGGAAATATCCATTTTCATTGCTCTTCACACAATTCATAGTTATGTCTGATATTAAAAATATTGGTAAGCTGGTATGTGAAAGACTCTAATAAATCACTACCTTTCCTTTCCGTAGTATTATTTTATTATTTTTGAAAATGAGAAATTAAGGGAAGAATTTAGATGACAAATTCTTTTTCTTCATTTCATTGCTACCAGAGTCAATTTGTATTTCCTTTATCATCAGTCCTTTTAGCAAATCTCATCTCTCAACGCTTCCAGAATTTATGATTTGAGAATTCTACCTTCAATTTCAATCCAAAGAAGTGAATAAATACATTCTCTTTCCTATGATCTTTCAGAAAATTTTAAAAAGCTATTAAAGACTATTGAACTGTTCTGGAAATCTTTTGTACCTTGTTTTCAAGGTATAGAGTTTAGACATACCTTCTCAGTAGAGCAAGTCTCTCTTAAAACCCCTTCTTTCTTCATGTACTTCTACCTCTAAGAGTTTAATTCTCCACTTCTTGTAAATTATTTCAGAACAATTCTGCTTTTGTATCTTCTTTCTTAAATTTCTATTTTTTTAAAGGAGTTTCTCCAATATCATATTATTCTGATTTTTTCAACTAAATCATTGGGCAAATATTTATGAAGGGTATTTGTGTAATGTTGTAATGTTTTGAAATGAGACATTTTTAAATGAAAAAAAGAAAACCTGACAGAGTAGAAAGTTAAACAGTTGATGAAAACACCTAGCACTGTCCCAGGTGAGTAAGAGATAGGTGATTTTTTTTTATTTAGTTGCTAAGAAAAGTTCTGTGTTATTCAATTTTTAAAAGAATATTTGATGTAATATTAGCATCCATACTAGGACTGGAGCCAATTTCAAAGGACAAATAGAGACACACAAAAAATCCCACATGAATTATTTTAATTTTGAGTATGTCTATTAAATTTATCTGACATATTTGGCCAGATATTTTCCTCCTTTGGCTGAATTTCTTTTGCAATTACAGCTATTGACTTTAAGAAATATTATGTAGACTATTTTGTGTTCCTTCCTTGCCCTGCTCTGGGATGTACAAGCATACCATACTTAGTAAAAAGCACAACATGATGAGTTAATGGGAATTGGAGGACAGGAAAGGAAGTAGACTGTTTAACTGAAGAGATCCATTATGAGAAAGGAGTCCAACACTGAATACAAGCTGTAGCACATAAAGTTGTCTTCTCCTTTACAGAAATATGAGCATATACGTAGCACGTGTGGCATCTGAGCATACCAAATGGAATACATGTACACATTTCTTAAATTTCTGCATGAGTCTTTATTTGCTAAAAGTCATACCCATTTTCTGTACATCAAGGTCTTTGACAGTTGCCAGTACAGGAAATTTTAGGACATAAGCAGAGTATTTGAATGATAATATCAAATAAAATATGGCTGTTTTCCTTTATTATTAACAACCAGTCAATTAAATATCTCCATTTTTCCTTAGATAACTTACAATGGAACTTATAGTTGAGACTTAATCTTGTAAAACTTTTTTTTTTAGCCATAAAAAAAAATGAAAAAACGAATCCTTGGCTTAATTTAAGTTTGAGCATTTCAAAGCTGGTATTTGCAAACTCAGAAAAAAAGAGCTTTTCATTAATCCATGATTTTGGAAACAGTTACTCTAACCCACAACCACATACAAATACAAAAATCCTAATGGGACTATTTTCTTACTAAGCCTGTAACAGTTTACATTCACCTAATGGCCTCGGGTTATGAGCAAACTACTCAATTAGAGAATTTAGGCTGGTTGCCCACATATTTTAGAGCAAATTATCCCTTCACAAATGCAGAACCCCCTATATAAAACGCCTAACCAGTATTTCCTGTAAAAAAATACTATTCCCTAAATTCCCACCTTGAACCTACTAAGAATTTCTCTTTTTGCTAGGGCAAAGATTTTATGGAAATATTTGTTTTTATATCACATACCTTAGTGTTGGTCTTCCTGCTGCCTTGTGTTTTGACCTTAAAGCAGCTAAGAAATTATAATCAAAACACTTCTAAATAAGTTATTTCTTTTCTAAGTACTTTTGCTAAGTACTTAAGCTGAGACCTTTAAGTTGGAAGGTGCAGAATCCTGCCAATTCTTTGATAACAGATCTTCTGCTTGGGGGGTTAAATGAATTTCGTGGTTATCCTTAACACTTACTATTTCTTCTTAGGCCTCTTTCATTTAAAAGGGGGTTGGTGCTTCCAATCTATAAACACCCATTAAAAGTTCTCCACCCTTTTATACTTGGCTGCTGGTCTTAATTGTCTGCAGATGGGTGGATCACTGCAATTTTATTTCAAAGGTAGAGATTTGCAAAATGTAAACGAGCCTATTGAAAGTTCTAAATCAACACTCTCAACATCTATTAAAGAGATCCATGTGTAAATGGGAATAGAACTCAATTGGAAAGTGTATTTTTTGTAACAAACGTTTTCACTCACAACTAAGAAAAAGTGTATATCACCAGCAATGCATCACAAATATATTCAACACTAACAGTGCTTTGTTAGAGGGATGTTTAAAAATTTCCTGCAAAACTTTGAACCTGTAAAAATGTGTTTGCAAAATATTATTGTTTTTCTTTCATAATAGTTGCTAGATAAGAGACGCTATGTGACATCCTACATCATAAATTGTCACTGGGCCAAAAAGAAGCAAAAGCAATTGTTATATTTTACACGACAAAATAAAATTCAATACAATATAGTCCTACATTACTAAGAAATATTTTATTGTACTTAATATAAAATCTTAAAATATGACTGTTTCTGGTTCACCTACTGAATTATTCTTTTTTATTTTGGTATAATTTCTTTTTAAAAAATGAACCAAAATTTACGATATTGCTTGAGAACCAACTGAGAACCAAACTCATGCTAGCTGTTCTCAGCACTGGCTTATCTTGCCTAAGGGACTGACAGTTTACTTCAGATTCCATAGTTTCTTCCATTCTTCTTTCACTGGCTTTTCCCCTTAGTCTTGCTTTTCATTAGCCCACCCTGATGGTTGACCACTTCTAATCCATACATTAAACAAACAGAAAATACAAAAGTGTGCTTCTTTTATCTGTGAAACTCAAACCTATCACAAACTTAATTTTTCTTGAATCTAAAATAAAATATCCTAAGTAGCAAAAAATATTGCTAGATTCTCTGCCCTTAAAAACCAGTCTTACAAATTCACCTTGCAGTGGAGGATACAATGGAATTGCTTCGGACTATCTTATTCACTTTGGCTTTGAGCCTCATAATCTGTGCCCAGTAGTCAAATCAAGGTTTGAACATCAGACAACTGTACTTCCTTCATCCTTTCTCTAAATGCAACACACAATTTAGTTTTAGGGAAATGTTTTTCCCCCCAAACTCCAGTTTTAATATACAGATTATAGCAACAATATTTAAAAGATGTTTCAATCCTTGAGATTGCATTTTTTTATATATATATTTTACTTAATTTTTCTGTGTGTGATGAAAAGGGAAGTAGAAGTTGGGTATCTACATAAAAACAAAAAAACAATGTAAGTTACTCTCCAGCTTGCAAAAATATATTTACAAGCTCTCAACAAAATTTTACTTTTAAAAGCCATTTTAATATTTGTTATCTTTTACTGAGTAAAATAAGCTGATGCTTTTACATGTGGATCTTATTATGTGAATAGCCGTCTAAGCCTGCTATTGAACATAATCATATGAATTACGAACTGTGACTTTATTTCTTTTATAATCTTTGTAGTTCTTGCCATTACTTTTACATGTCTATGTCTGGCATTATGTAGCTTTGAAACTATGCCAAAAATATTTATTGTCGTATATCTGGCATTCTCATACTTTGTGGTTGAGTTTCGTTTCCAAGCTGGGCAAAACTTATTAGCAGATACAGTTCTTGGCATTTGTTTGAAAAAAAAGTCTTAAGTAATTTTAGTGCCCCCTGAAGTATAACCTTTTGCACTCCTTGAAACATGTATGAAGTTAAAATTTCAATGCTTGAGCTATCTCTTTTTCAAATTTTCAGTAATTCTCCTTCAGTTATAAAGTATGAAAAACGAAACAAAATGATGAAAAAAAGGAAACAAAATAAAAGAATGAATTTAACTGCAAACTGGAACATTTTGAGACATTCGCATGGATGGTCTGGATAAAATATTTCCCCGGTATGCAGATCACAGAGAGCTGAGGCAGAGTGCCACTGCTACACTGCAGTGCCAGTACTTTGTGGTGACATAAAATAATAATAATGATAAAAAGAAAAATATGTATGAATAATTCTTTTACTAATCTCTTTGCAGCTTGACTAGAGAAAATTAATTTAAAGAAATGTGATGAAAATATTTACTTCCTGCTTTGGGTTTATATACCAGTCTCCATCACCACATTGCGCAGGCGTAGCACAGTACTCTTCATGTGGTTCATTCTTGACATGCTTTTGTGTATAGAGATACAGTAACCTATTAGCATTATTTAAGGTGTTATTAAGGTATTGTTAAGCTATTAAAGGCTATTTTACAAAAGCAGATAGAATCATGATTGTCATACAAATACAAAATGAACCCATATCAAATATTTTATTTAATGCATAATTAATAAGGGAAACAGTAAGATATTAGAACCAATTCAAAAAAAGAATTCAAAGAACTACACATATAAGGGCAATAAGGAATGCTCAAAATAGATGCAAATACATTTACAAATAGATGTAAAATTGATCTAGCCATACAGAAATAATCAATTGCATTCTACTGGGTACAATCATTTGCATTTTTACAGACAAGAATCATTTGTATTATCCATTTTCTATAATTCACAGAGTCATAAATAGTAACGCTTGTACCATGTACTTTAGATGGTAAAGATCATTATTTTGAGAATTAGTATGATTTTTTCTGTATTTATATATTCATTAATGTTTTCCAGTTAAAAGTTTTTGGAGAACCTACTATGTGTCAGGTACTGTATTTAGTGCTGATGACCAAAAACAGCCCTCCTTCATAGATCTAAAGTTTAGTGAGGGATACAGACATTAATCAAATGATTACAAAAATAAATGTACAATGGTAAGTGTGATCAGAGCCACAGAAAGTCTGCAGAGCTCTGAGAGGGCCAAATTTGTATAAGGTAATCTTAATGTAGGTTAATTTTACTTTAAGTAGCATCTATATTTCCTGATTTTTATATTTATCAAAAGTGACACTTTAAATTACAAACCTATTTTAAAAAATTCTCTTACACAATCAATTACTCATATAAAACCTAGTAATTCTGTAGCACACAAATGAGTCTAATATTTACATACTTCAATCTTACTGTAAAAAATACTGTATAATATAAACTTTTTAATATTTTTGTTTTTATATATTTAGGGGGTACATGTGCAGTTGTTGACTGCTCACTCCATTCATTTAAGTATATTCCCTTCATCATCAAAGATTCAATTGGAAGAGAACTGCTTTTATGAAGCCTAATTTGATAATGTAGTATATGAAACAGATGCATTCATTTTTTATTTTAAAAATCACAACAGTGCAACCCATAAGTTTATCGTGTCTTCAAGATACTACAATTACAATGCAGACTCCTCTCCCAGAGATGGGTCTTTCCGATGAGTTGCTCATTTGTCGTTTTCACAGGTAACTAGATTCTTCCTCTTGGATTTCCCAAACTCCTGGCTCTCCCATGTATATACAAGATAAAACACTACAATTGTTGGCACCACGTTAAGGAAGGATGCCTGAGTGTGGCTGTAGTAGTGCAGGAAGGTGCGCTACTGGAAGGGCGACCAGCCCTAGGTGACCACATGCTACATCCGTGTCACTGTAGTGGTGGCCCTTGCCCTCCACAGTAGCAGATCCACTACATTCATGTTTGGAGTAGGATTAGATTTGTGCATTACAAAAGATGAATTTGACCCTAGCAAAACAACAAAAATACACATTTTAGGGTTTTTTTCTTATAGTAGTGGTGATACCTTGGAGCTGAGTTCTCACCTTCTATCACATTTTATCCTGTGTCTGATTAGGTTTCCTAGAAGCAGACCATCAGATGAGGATTCATGTGTAAGTGATTTGTTAAGAAAGTCCTCCTGGGGGAAACCAGTAAGAGAATGTGGAAAGCAGGACAGAAAGGAGAAGCCAGCCAAGGAAGGATGAATCTCAGGCTAACTTTCGTAGATGGTCACTTCGTCCTGTGTCAGCACGGGAATTCTGGAATGTAACTTATGCCTCAAATTGTTCTGACCAGCTCCCTTGGGGGTGAAGTGGAATGGGGGAAAGTAAATTCCCAGGCACTTTCCAGTATTGGCAAAGTGGAATCCAGTATCTTCTGAAAAACAGTCTACTGTTTTCTGTTGGAAGCAGAAAGAGGGAAAAGGGGAACTGAGGATATTGGGGAGAAATATTGATAGTGTTTGCAAAACTCTACCTGGTGCCCCCAAATCCATTTTCTTCTTCTTCCTGGCCACATGGTTAGACTGCATTTCTCAGCCTCCCTTGCCAAGTGTGGCCATGTAACTGTGTCCTTTCCAGTAGAGTGCAGTGGAAGTGATATGTGCCACTTCTGAGCCTACAGTAGCCTCATCCATACTATTAATATCTTTCTCCTCCCTGCTGGCTGGGCCTCAAGATGACTCAGCTTATGTTATAGAGATGATGAAAATGACCTTAGGAATAGTGATGCGACATGATAGAAGTAGTGGGGTCCCTGAATGACTTCACGAAGCAGTTTCTTGATGATGCAGGACATTCACTTTGGACTATTAAGTAAGGAAACACATCTCTTTTTCAAACCACTGAATTATTGGTAAGTCTCTTTATCACAGCAGCCTAGCCTTTTTCTAGTTAATACAAGATATTTTATTCTTCTTATAACATTATATGGTATTATAGATCCATTTTTATAGTTTATTGTTGATTTCTTCTACTAGAATATATATTAATACATATGAGAGGAGATTTGCCTATCTTTTTCTTTTGGCACAAATACTCAGTAAATACTTATTTAGTGAATAAATATAAGTGTAGTTCTACCTTGTCCTACAATAATGAAAATAAAACACATTATAATTAAAGAACTTACTATAATGCCATGTTAGAAGTTATATATAACAAATAGGAAGAGTTTAATAAAAAGTAACCCAAATGATTAATGAGGTAAAATATTGATTATATTAAAAATGGAGAGAGGATAAATTATATCCTTTTGAAAAAACAAGGTTGAAGGGCACCTTGGTAACTGTCTTTGTGTATTGGAAAGGTGATTATAAAAAGGTTGCTGCCCAACTGTTTTCCATGTCTGCAGAGGAAAAACTAGCAAGAAAGAGCTTAAACTGACCTGACAGTAATAGTGATTAAACATTAGAAAAGGCTCCAGAGTAATATTGTAGAATCTCTGTCCCTGGTGAATTTTAAGGACAAACCATCTGTCTTATACATTTCAGGCAGAGCCTTGCAGGAAGTGAGAGGTCTGGATTAAATGACTCCTTGAGCTAGCTGCCTTTCAATTCCAGGAGTCAGTGCCACTATTCAGGGTACGCAAGGGATCTGGCAGTGACATCTTTCACTCCATTGACCGACCAGTCTGGCTGATTATTTGGCATCTCTTACCTGTAACTTGAGAGAGTTATTTCTTTGGGAAAGGCTAGTAGACTGGGGAGTAGCGAGTAGAAACACTAACCTCCCAAAATAATGATATTAAAAAGAACATTTTGTACCTAGAACTCAAAGATACTAAGTAATTTCTGCACAATCAATACAAACTAACTAGAGAAGTCCTAAGACTTTTTAGTACATTTCAAGTACTGTTTTACTTAGTAAGATTAACTTCTATAGCAATGATGGAAAGATAATAGTTTAATGTTGACAGTGAAATTCCACAGAATGAAAAAAAGTATTATCATTGATGTCCATTTGTACTGTTTATTTACACTGGTGTTGCAAAACTAGCAACAATGTAATAATGCTATTTATGGATCCTGCATTAAAATTTATATTATTTTTATATTACTCATAAATAATCATGTCAGAAGGTCACTAAAGACAATCTTTCATTAGAAGAGAGATTTAAGTCAGTTTACTTTTTTATTACTAAATATTTACAGCTATTGTTTTAAAGATAAACATTTTTTGGCGTGTATATATATATATATATATTTTGCATTTTCACATGGTATTGTGTAAAACAATTAAAATTGAGAATTTATATATTTTCTGGACTTCCAAATTTATTAATAAATGATTTGAGTGAAACTTTACATGTTTGTTACACAGGTTCAAAGTTTTTTTAAATTCTTACAAAAAAGGTGGAAAAACCCTGCTTTTATATTTTATGATGCAGTGTTCTATTTATGTATTTATTTTAATGGCGTCATAGTAGATGCAATAAAGTTAAAACTTGATGGAGATTCTTTTTTTCATTGAGGGGGAAAATCTAGTCAGATTTAGAAGGAAATCATTTACTACTCCTCGAGTAATGAAGCTTGAAAGTAAATATTGCTCTAAAACACACAAAGTGATGATCTGCCTCACTTATGAGTAGAAAGATAAAAATTAAAACTACAATGAGATGCCATTTTTTTAATCTATCATATTGTCAAAAATCAAAAAATTTGATCATATGCTGTGTTATCCAGGATGGGGAAAGAGGTACCTTCCTGGAGAAAATGTAATTTTGTACAACCTCTATGGAGGGCAATTTGGCAATATCTATTGAAATTATAATGGCATATATCCTTTAACCCAGAATTTCTACTGCTAGATATTCTTTGCTACAGATGTATATTGATGCACAAAGAGATGGCACATGTACAAGGTTATATACTGCTGCACTGTTTAAAAGACCAGAAACAACCTAACTGTCCACCAATAGGAGACTAGTTAAAGAATGCTACATCCTTTCAATTGAATATAATACAACCACAAAAATGAATGAGACTAATTCTTAAGAAATGAGTCTCTTTGGCTTAAAAAATAGAAAAATATATACACATATGCACAAAACATATCTGAAAAGCTACCCAAGAACTGGTAACCCTGGTTGCCTTCAGGGAGAGGAACTATGAATACTGCGGATGAGTGGGAGAGATACCTAATTCTCACTGTCCACTTGTTTGCAACTTTTGAATTTTGTGTCACATACATGTGTTTCTCATTCAGAAAATAAACCAAATAATTAAAAAAGAGAAAAATATCATGAAATGGATAACAACTCATTTATTCTTCACTTGAGGATTTATTTACATTTAATATAAAATTATCTTCAATTTCAAAGTATAGAATTAAGACTATTCCAGATCTTTTAGACTCTGCTCACACTTTCTGAATGGGTTATAATTGATATTTAAAATATGAAAACATGTCCTCAAAACAGCATTAAAATATTGCTCCAAGTCATCATTCATTTCCCCTTCATCTTTAAAGTACAAAGTCCTCGAAGCCAAGAACTCTGTACCCTTTCACCTAGAAGGATATAACAGGAAAAATGATTTTTTAAAAAAAATTATTGTTTTAATTATTAAAGTAGTATGTGTTATGTTATTTAAAATTTATAGTTATTTTCAAATTGACCTAAAGCAAGTATCAGTTTACACTTCCATCATCTGTATATTAGAGTGCTCCTAACAGAGCACATCTTAAGTTGATTATTCGAAGTGTTTTACTTCATCATCTCAGAGAAATAGACATAAATAAATTTTGGCTAAATAATTTAGAAAGAAAATAAGAACAACTTATTGATATGGAGGTGGAACTCCAAAGAAAGTACCAAGTGTCTGAAGTACTATGAAATGAGCCATTTTGAAAAAGGTTGAGAGAGAAACTTAAGTTGCTTCAGTGTAGATATAAGTGGACTAGATTATTCTAGAGTGAAATTACTGCGTATAGAAATTGTTAAAAAATTTCCGAAGGAAGAAGCTACTTTTCAGTAACACAAAAAGTTTCCTTAGATAAAATAAAGACAATTTTCTTATATTCATCTGTTGTAAAGGATCAAACTTCAATGTTAGAAAAATTAATATTGGAGAGGTTAAAAGATGGAATATATATAAAACAATGAAATAAAGTTAAATGTAAAGAATAATTGAAGTTTTCTATGAAATAATTATAAGGAGAAATCATATTCCAAATTCTTCCATCAAGTTTTGATTACCAGTACCAAGCATAGCCTGAGGAAAAAGGAAAAAGCAGTAGTGCTGATCCTGTCTTTATTTAGAATTTTGGTATTTTGTTCATCATGGATTTTTTGCACTGATTTTAAAAACACTGAATTAAAATATTATTTATATTGAGTTTTTTGATACCCCTTGGACCTGAGGCAAATGCCCCACTGGCTTAATCCTAGTTCCAGTCCCATTGATCACCCAAAAAATAATATTATGTTATAAGGAGATGGGCATGGTGGCGCATGCCTGTAGTCCCAGCTACTTGGGGGGCTGAGGCAGAAGGATTGCTCGAGCCCAGGAGTTCAAAGTTACAGTGAGCTATGATGATGCCACTGCACTCTAGCCCAGGCAACAGAGAGAGACCCTGTATAAAAAAAAAAATTATGTTAGAAGGGGAAAAAGAAATATTTTAAAACCCCTCTTAAGCACAATTTTCTCAATATTTCAAATATTTTATTGAGAGATATTAAAACCAAAAAATAGAATTGATGAAATACTAAATTTTTAAAAATTCTGACAACTCAGCAAGGTATATATTCTATCCATATTTTATAGATGAAGAAATTGAGTCTCAGAGAAGTGGGTAATTTGCTTCTGACACACAAACAGCATGTCACAGGACCAAGGTTGAAACCCAAATCTGTCTTTTATCAAAGCCCAAAAATACAGGAGATCCCTTCTCAGGGAACTATTTACATTTGAATCAACCTCTGAAAGAAGAGTCTGGATTTGCCGGAAGGAGAAAAAGGGACAGGACATTCCATGCAGTGAGGGAAATTGTGAATAAATCCTGAGAGTAATGTCCAGAGGCAGATTTACCCTGAAGCTAAGGAGGTTGAAATGTTCGCTCCCCTTAGTAGAAGCTTTTACAAAGCTTCTTGGCGGGGACTCTAATGATGTATTTATAAGGTCATGCATCTTTGCAAATTCACCCAAATAAGATATTTTAACTCCAATTAGTGACAAGTGCTGTCTCTTTCCATTCTGGCTTTTCCTTCATCACATTTACCCTTGTGTTCGGTGGCTTTGGAATTCCCCAGTTATTCTGGGGATCCAGCTACGAGGTAGTTGATTTGGAGATATGCTATTTTGGGTCTAGTGGGATATATTTACATGGTTAACAGCCACGCTTGTGGTTATTGCTAGCCTTTTCAGGGTAAGAATAACTTCTAGGGATATTCCAATTGCTCCTTGTGCCAACTCACCTGGCATTGCGGTATGAAAGCACAAGGAGTATCCTTATATGAATGAATGGTACCTGGATAGTGGGAATAGGTTGGCAGTAGAGTGGAAACAAGTTTTGCAATGTACAGAGCCAGAAGCTAGTCTATGGAAATATTTTTCAGTCATCAGATGAGTAGAATTGTAAGTTGTAGATTGAGTTTTCATTAACATACAGTGAAATTAAAAATTCTTTCCGGCCGGGCGCGGTGGCTCACGCCTGTAATCCTAGCACTCTGGGAGGCCGAGGCGGGCGGATTGCTCAAGCTCAGGAGTTCAAAACCAGCCTGAGCAAGAGCGAGACCCCGTCTCTACTTAAAAATAGAAAGAAATTAATTGGCTAACTAAAAATATATAGAAAAAATTAGCCGGGCATGGTGGCGCATGCCTGTAGTCCCAGCTACTCAGGAGGCTGAGGCAGGAGGATCACTTGAGCCCAGGAGTTTGAGGTTGCTGTGAGCTAGGCTGATGCCACGGCACTCACTCTGGGCAGCAGAATGAGACTCTGTCTCAAAAAAAAAAAAAAAAAAGAAAATTCTTTCCTATCAAGAATATACTCGATAATGCAGCCTATGCAACTATATATGCCTCACATATTTTTATTTTTCATCAAAATTGTGCAAAATAGAGTTTATCAGAATTCCTGTGTTTGTAGGGCCCATACACTAAAATAATGAGTGTTCTGTGCAAGAAGATATGTGTTTTATGCATCCCAATGTATTATAAGTTACCTTAGCCTATCTGATATATCTTATCCTGGAAAAGTCTGGCGGTTCAGGGAACAAGGCAAGCAAAATTACCATCAACACAGTAAAACAGTCAGAGGAGTGATCCAGTGACAAAATTCCTCCACATATTCATCAATAAACCAATGTATATAATATGGGTGATTTGGTTACCCAATTTTCCGGCTCATCACATACTACAGCAAATTTTAAAAATGAATTTGAATTGTTCCTTTGCATGTTTTAATTTCAGCCTTGTTTTATTCATCTTTTCAGAATTATTGGTTTATCCTAAGATTCAAATATGCCTGAAACAAAGTATCCTTTTGGAAGCCAAAAATTTAAACTGAAATTAAAAAGATTCACAAAAGCTTCAAAATACTGAAACCTATATGATTATATTGAAATGTACACTAAAACTCTGATTGTCAAAATTGTGAAGAAAACATTCATGATAGCCAAGAAAATGTAGATAATTAAAATGACAAGAGAAGAGATAAAGATTAGAAGAATGAAGAGACTCCCAAAGAAGAAATGAAAGAGCAGAAGAAATATAAAAGTAATTGTAAAGCAAAACATAATCTGTGTGCTCAACAAAGATCAGCAACGGCTTTGCATTGATGACTTCATTGACTTTTATAAGGATTATGGTCTTTAATTATGGTCTGTTACAAAAAGTAATAATATCAGTTAACACTTCAGTTAACAACAATTTTTTTCTTCAAAATTATGATTCCAATTATAGTTATATGGAGTCAAACAATGTAAAATGGGCGTATTAGTCTGCTGGGGCTGCCATAACAAAATACAACAGACTGGGTGACTTAAACAACAGAAATTTATCTTCTCACTATTCTGGAGGTTGGAAGTGCTGGCAAGATCAAGGTGCTGGCAGGGTTGTTTTCTCCCAAGGCCTCCTTCCTTGCCTTGCAGATGGTTGCCTTCTTGCTGTGTCCTCATGTGGCTTTTTCTCTGTGTGCATGTGATCCTGGTGTCTTTTCTACTAAGGATACAGTCCAGTTTGATTAGGATCCCACCCTTATGATTTCATTAACATTAATTACCTCTGTAATGACACTATCTCCAAATACAGTCACACAGGGGTTAGGGCTTCAAACTATGAATGTTGGGGGAGGGGGCAAAATTCAGTCCATAACAATGGGCAAAAGAGATGCTTTTCAAAAAAAAATTCACAATAACATTTTTAAGTAGTCACTCTTTATGAGATTCTACATGGCTTATTCCAAGGCAAAAAAGCTCATAAATATTGTTTTGTAAATTATTTTTAACACGACAGATATTAGTTATACTAAGTGTATTTTCTGACTTAAAGAATATATTTAAAGCCCTTGAAAGCTGTGATTATTGCATGGAACACAAAAAAACTATGTTTTCTTAGATTCCACATAAATAAAAAAACAGATAAGAACATTCCATATTATTTTGAAGTGCTACAAAGAGTAGTTGAGGTTATTATATTTTAGAGGGAACTGCTATGGTTTGAGAGTGTCCTCCAAAGTTGGTATATTAGAAATTTGATCTCCAGTGAGGTGGTATTGGGAGGTGGAGCTAATAGGAGTGACTGGGTCATAGGGGCCCCACCATCATGAATGGATGGATGCTGTTATTGTGAGAATAGGTTTGTTATCACGGGAGTGGGTTCCTTATAAAAGGACGACTTTGGCTCTCTCTTTCTGTCTTTCTCTTGCCCGTGTGATGTCTTCCACCATGTTATGACACAGCAAGAAGAATCTTACCAGATGCCAGAGACTTGATCTTGGACTTCCCAGCCTCCAGAACAGTGAGGAAATAAATTTCTGCTTTTTGTAAACTACCCAATGTCAGGTAGTCTGTTAGAGTGGGATGAAATGGAGTAAGACAGAAGTAATGATGAAAATAATGATCATGATTCAAATAATAGAAATGTAATGGGAATCCCAGTAATAATTGTTGAATTTAACTCATTTTTGCATGAGAGCTTGGAAACATGTCCCCTCAAAAAGTAACAGTTTATGAAGAATGAATTGAAATAATGGGAAATATATACATAATGAAAGAATTCACAAATAAGACACCAAATGCTGCTTTGTCATTGTAGGTTCTATGCCAGATGTGAGCAACACTGGTTAATTGGCCATAATTGTGCTCTACTGCTATGATTGCAAACCTTAAGTTAAAAACCTGGGTAGTTTTTAACTTTTCACCAACTTTTTCAAGCATGTGAAAAAAAAAGTCTTGGACATAGTAATCTGTAGTTGAAAACATCCATGTAGAGTTGTCTGACAACATGGCCACTATGAAAGGTGAGGAAAAGCACTCCAGCACTCTTTAAAGATATGAATAAGTGTGCAGGATTTACACCATGTGTAGCTCATTTCTGTAATCTGGTAAGAGAAAAAGTTGCCTCCAAAGTTGTTAACCATGTTGCCATTTTACAACAGTTATTTTATTTTCAGCTTCCCCTTACAAATGGAATATTTTAAATACACATGTCAACTTAGATTTTTTAAAAAATGTAAGTGTAATATAATGGATTATCCATTTTAAAGCTGTGCAAGCCTGGCAACATGTGTCAAAGGACATTTTAAGGATTCTAAAATATATTTTTCAAAGACTTGGAAGAAAAACCTTAACACAAAAAAAAGCAAAGAGCTTAGTCAAAAAGTTGATAAGGATATAATATATCATTTTAACTGCAATTCACAAAGACACTTTGGAATATTTCAGTAAGACATTTGAGAAGTTGCAGTCACCTTATTTGAATTATATGAAGGAGAACTTCTTTTGTCATCTTTAAATCTACTTATAACAAACTGAAAAAGTTTAGGTAAAAATATTAATGGAATATAAAAAGTAGAAAAGATGAACAATAAAATCAATAGAGACTATGCGTGGTTGCTCACGCTTGTAATCCCAGCACTTTGGAAGGCTGAGGTGAGAGGATTGCTTGAGGCCAGGAGTTCAAGACCTGCCTGGGCAAGAGTGAGACCCTGTCTCGGAAAAAAAAAAAAAATTTGAAAAATTAGCCTGAAGTGGTGGCACATGCCTGTACTCCCAGCGACTTGGAAGGCTGAGGCAGGAGGATCACTTGAGCCCAGGAGCTTGAGGTTGCTGTGAGCTATGATGATGCCACTGCATTCTAGCTCAGGTGTCAGAGCAAGACCCCGTCTCAAAAAAATTTGTTTTTTGGCCAGGCGCGGTGGCTCATGCCTGTAGTCCTAGCACTCTGGGAGGCCAACATGGAGGATTGCTTGAGCTCAGGAGTTCAAGCAAAAGTGAGACCCCATCTCCACTAAAAATAGAACGAAATTAGCCAAATAACTAAAAATAGAAAAAATTAGCTGAACATGGTGGCACGTGCCTGTAGTCCCAGCTACCTGGGAGGCTGAGGCAGGAGGATTGCTTGAGCCCAGGAATTTGAGGTTGCTGAGAGCTAGGCTGATGCCACGGCACTCTAGCCCAGCCAAGAAAGCGAGACTCTGTCTCAAAAAAAAAAGTGTTTTTCCTTTGGAAAAAAATCACTCTTAGTTTGTGGGACATATAAAAAGAGACCATGGGCTGAATTTTGATAACACTTTCTAAACACATTAATTAAAAAAAATAGATATTGTATGTGATAACACCTCACATCTGTTAGGGTGGGTCTTATTAAAAAATGGTGAGGTTGTGGAGAAATTGGAACACTTGTACACTGTTGGTGGGAGTGTAAAATGGTGCAGCCACAATGGAAAAGTTTGGCAGTTCTTCAGAAAATTAAAAACAGAACTACTGTGTGATCTGATAATCCCACTTCTGGGTATATATCCAAAAGAACTGAAATCCAGATCTTGAAGAAATATGTTCATTTTTCTATTCATTGCAGCATTATTCAAAATCAATAAGATATGGAAACAATCCAAATGTCTATTAATAGATGAACAGGTAAAGAAAATATGCTACATATGATACATGTAATGGAATATTATTTGCCCTGAAAAAAGAAGGAAATCCTATTATTTGTGGCAACATGGGTAGACTTGGAAGACGTTATGCTAAGTGAAATAATTCAGTCATAGAAGGACAAATACTGCATGATGCTACTTATATGATGTAACTAAAATAGTCAAACTTACAGAAGCAGAAAATAGAATGGTGGGTGCCAGGGGATGGGGAAGGGGCAATGGTAAGTTGTTGTTCAATGTACAAGATTAATATGTTCTAGAGATCTGCTGTACAACATAGTACCTCTAGTTGACAATATGGTATTGTGCTTTTAAAATGTGTTAAGAGGGTAGATCTTATGTTAAGTGTTCCTACACATACATACACACACACACACATCCTCAAACACATCAGGCAAAGGGACATGAGAAAACATTTGGAGGTGATGGATATGTTTATTACCTTGACTGTGATGATGGTATGATGGGTATAGGTGTCTTGAAAGCCCTCAGCTAAATCTGGATTCCAGTACAAGAGCAGCTAGCAACTCTGCCCTAATGGGAAATGAAGGGGAACTGGACATGGGTGTTTACAGTGTGCCTTTCACAGGATACTTACCTGACAGATGGCCTGATGCCTAGCTGTCTGACCTATGACCAACCAGGTGTCTCTCACACAGGAAACATGTTTATACTGGCAGATGTAGCTCTTGATTGATTTGTGTTCAGTTTATGCCTTTCTGGCCATTGCCCTGCCACTGGGAGCCTGCCTTTGTGTTTTCCCTGGCATCCTGGGAAAAACCCAGCCTGTGGTAGCTCCTGGTTCTTCAGATGGAAGGCACAAATTCAATATACTTCCACCATAGAAGTTCAAAGATTTATTGCTCACAGATCCTGAGCAGGAAGGGTGCAATGAATTGAGAGGACAGTCCTCCATCCCTGGGTCACACAAGGCAGGAACTGTCAGGCAGAAAGAGAGAAAGAGAGAGAGAGAGAGACAGAAGTAACTAGCAGCATATATGTAGGGGAATAGGGATGGCTCACTTTAAGTTTTGGGGCAAGTGCCTAAATGGAAGACACAAAGTACCAGTATCCTTGAGCTCAGGAGTTTGAGGTTATAGTGAGCTATGACTGGACCACTGTGCTACAGCTGGGGTGACAGAGTGAGACCCTGTCTCTAGAAAAATAAAAAAATAAATAATAAAGCTAAACTTACATTCAAAATAGATGCTAAGACAACATAAAATTATAAGAATTCACTACAGTGTGCATATGTCCAAATTCATCAAATTGTATATGTTAAATATATGCAGTTATTTGTATATAAATTAGACCTGTAAAAAATAGATATCATAAGATTATATAAAAAAAGAAGACCTAACTATATATTGTTTACAAGAAACCCACTTCAAATATAGACATAGGATAAGTTAAAGTAAAAGTATGAATAAAGTTATATCACTCAATCACTAATCAAAACAATGCTGGAGTGGCTATGTTAATATCAGGCAGAATAGTCTTCAGAATAGATAGTACCATCAGGGATATAAAGAAACATTACCTAATGATAAATGGTGAATTCACCAAGAAGAGGTAACAATCCTAAGTATGTATCTATCTAACAACAGAGCTTCAAATACCTGAAACAAAAACCGTAGAAACCAAAGAAGAAATAAATCCACAGTTATATATGAGATTTAATACCCTCCTTTTAGTAATTGACAAAAGTTGACACAAAGTCACAAGGCTATGGAAGACCTAAACAATGCTTTTGACTGACTATATCTAATTGACATTTATAGGATACTTCACCCAACAAAATTAGTATATACATTCTTTTTAAATGCATATGGAACATTCACCTAGAAAGATCATATTCTGGCCAACAAAACAAACCATAACAAATTTTTAAAAAGTAAAATCATACAAAGTATGTGATCACATCATAAAATAATAAAACCAGAACTCAATAACAATAAGACATCTGGAAAATCCCCATATATTTGGATATTAAACATACAACACAATTTCTAAATATAATACAGCTTGGGTAAAAGAGAAAGACACAAGGGAAATTAGAAAATATTCTCATTAAAACAAAATAAAAATATGACTATCAAAATATGGGGATGGAGCTAAAACAGTGATTAGTGAGAAATTTGTAGCATTAATTGCTAATATTAGAAAATAAGAAAGTCTCACATGAATGATCAAAACTTACATTTAAAAAACCAGAAAAAGAAGAGGAAATTAAACCCAAAGCAAGCAGAAGAAAGAAAATGATGAAGAGCAAAAATCAATGAAATTGAAAATAGAAAAATACTGGAGAAAAATCAATGAAACCAAAAACTGTTATTTTTGAAAAAAATAAATTGATAAACCTTTAGCTAGACTAAGGGAGAAAAATGGAGAGGGAAGACACAAAGTACCAGAATCAAACATGAAAGTAGGGACATCCTTACTGACCCTACGAACTCCATAGACATTAAAAAGCTAATAAGAGAATATTATGAACAATTTTATGCTAATAAATTTGACAACTTAGATGAAAGGGATCAATTCCTTGAAATACACAAATTGTCAATGTGCACTCAATAGGAACTAGATTATCTGAATTGCCTTCTATCTATCTATGGAAGAATTTGAGTTTACAGTTAAAAACTTTCCAACAATGAAATTGGCTTTGCTGGTGAATTTTGCCAAACAGAAATACCAATACTTCACATTTTCTTCCAAAAAATATAAGAGAGAACACTTCCCAATTCATTTACCAAATAGAGGCATTATAAGAAAGGAAACTAGAGAGCAATATCCCCATGAACGTGAATGCAAAATCCTTACCAAATACTAGAAAATTGAATCCAACAATATATAAAAAAGATAACATGTCATAACCACATAGGGTTTATTGCAGGAACATAAGGCTGGTTCAAGATTTGAAAGTCAATGTCATACATTATAGCAAATCAAGAAAAAAAGAAAAACCATATGATCATCTCAATAGTTGCAGATAAAGCATTTGAGAAGATTTAAAATCCATTCATGATAAATATTTTCTGCAAAATAAGAAGGGACTTCCTTATCCTAGTAAAAAGATCTACTAAAATTCCTATACTGAATATATTACAAGTGAAAGATTCAATGTTTTCCCCTAAGACTGAGTGTAAGGCAAGGATGTCTGCTTTCACCCCTCTTATTGCACTGGAAGTACCAGATAGTGCAAAAAGGCAAGAAAATCAAATTTAAAAAATACAGGTCAGAATGGAAGAAATTAAACTGTGTTTAGACTAGGTGATTTTCTACATAGAAAACCACAAAGAATCTAGAAAAATACCTCCTAGAACTAATCATTTTAGAAAAGTTGCAGGATAAAAGGTTGAAATTTGTTTTATTTCTACATTACCAACAAATATTTGGAAATTAAATTTTAAAACATTATAATTTATAATAGTACCAAAAACATGAAATAATTAGGTGTAAATCTTAAGAAAAATGTGCAGGATCTGTATGCTGAAAACTACAAAATAATGATGAAAGAAATCAAAGATCTAAATAAATGGAGGGAAATACTACATCCATGGATTGGATGACTCAATATTGTTAATATGCCAATTTTCCTCAAAGCGATCTATAGATCAATGCAACTCTAATAAAAATCCCAGCAAAGTATTTTTTCCAGAAACTGATAAGTTTATTTAAAAGTTCACATAGAACTAGGACAGCCAAAACAATTTTTAAAAGGAACAAAGTTGGAGGACTCGAAATACTTCATTTCAAGACTTATTGTCAAGGTATAATAGTCCACACAGTGTGGCAAATGGCAAAATTATGGAACATAGCTCAATGGAAAGAATAGTGAGCCCAGAAATAGATTCACGAATATACAGCCAATTGATTTTCTTTTTCTTTTTTTTTTTTTTTGAGACAGAGTCTCGCTTTGTTGCCCAGGCTAGAGTGAGTGCTATGGCATCAGCCTAGCTCACAGCAACCTCAAACTCCTGGGCTCAAGCGATCCTTCTGCCTCAGCCTCCCAAGTAGCTGGGACTATAGGCATGTGCCACCATGCCCGACTAATTGTTTCTATATATTTTTTACTTGGCCAATTAATTTGTTTCTATTTTTAGTAGAGACGGGGTCTCACTCTTGCTCAGGCTGGTTTCGAACTCCTGACCTTGAGCGATCCGCCCACCTTGGCCTCCCAGAGTGCTAGGATTACAGGCGTGAGCCACTGTGCCCGGCCAGCCAATTGATTTTAGATAAAGGTATAAAGGCAATTCAATAGAAGAAAGATAATCCTTTCAACAGATGGTACTGAAACAGTTTGACATCCACATGCAAAAAAACAAAACAAAAGAAAACAAAAAACAAAACCTTAACCCAAACCTCACACTTTATATAAAACTAATTCAGAATGAACCATAAGACCTAAAAGCAAAATCTTAAGGTACAAAACTTGTATATGAAAACATAGGAGGAAATGTTTGTGATTTGGGGTTAAATATTTCTTAGATATGACACCAAAGGCACAACCAATAAAAGAAAAAAATGATAAATTCCTTTCATCGAAGCTAAGAACTTTCGCTGTCTGAAAGACAATGTTAAATGAACGAATAGACAAGCCACAGACTGAGAGAAATACTTGAAAATCACATGTCTGAAAAAGAACAAATATTCAGACTATGTAAAGAATGTTCAAAATTCATTACGACAAAAAAATCCAGTTAAAATAGGCAAATTATTTGGACAGACAATTCCCTGAGTATGACCTATTTCAGGAATAAAGAGAAGTGTGGTGCAGCTGCTGTGTCCACAGAGGTAGAGCCTGGAGATGACACAGACCCTGATTATACTGTACAGAAAGTTGGTTTTCATCTTATAGGGAAATAGTGGGTCTGATTTCAGCATTGCCACAGCACTGAGAATTTTCTATAGCATATGTCTATATTTAAAAAAACTACTGCTTTTGAATATATCTTCTAAAGTGAAGTTCCTTTTACACTATAGCTCAAAAAATTCTTAAACTGCTAAAGTTCTTTACAATTCAGCTGTATACAGATCTGTAATTTTATTTATATTTATTATGTTATAGATGGAATATGGCTTGAACAAGAAATTTCGTATAGTGTCTATTATTTGAGAAAACTACCTCTTAAGTTTTACAAGAAATGGGTTATATAATTTCCAGTTGTCTAATCTTAAAGTTTGTTAGATAAATCAATCCTACATTCTATAATTCATACATTGGTTTATGTCTCGTAGCACCCCGAGTCTTTTTGTCCCTTTTTTTCTCCATTTTTCTCCAATTTCTCCTCTTCCATCATTTCTCAGAACTTTGTTCTGTCATCTCTTTTTCATTCTTCCTTCAAGCTTTTGCAATAAGATCTTTTTTCAAATCCCAGGCATTTTCCCATTCTCTCTTCATAAGGCATCTTTTGTGTATCCAGTCTTCCATTGGTGACCACTTTGTAAATCATGATGACTTAATATTTTTCCTGTTAGCTACTGCCTGCACATGTTTTACTAAGCTCCTCAGGGTAGGGAACCTGTCTTCCATATTTTATGCTTTGTGAAACACTATGTACTCTTATGACTCCTATTAACAATAAATCTCAGTATGAATTAGCTAAAGCTACATCTTCCTTGTTTTATGTGTAAGCATTACATGCACACTGGAGAAGGCTCAAGTTTCACCAGATTTGTCACGTGTATCATTTATTTCATAGGAAGCATTAGAATGCCACCTTTTGAAGTTACTGGGCACCAAGCCAAGAATGTATTTTTTAAATCTGCTTAGCCTATATATATATATATTTACAAAATGAGAAAGTTTCTTTTTTTTTTAATTGTAAGAAAGAAATGTTTCTCTCTTTCAATAACTAGACTGAGCTTACATGGAGTTTTGAAACTCCATATAAGGTCTACATGGCAGGATACCTTGTGTTCTAATTGTAAATCATCCCTTTCAGACACAAATGGTCTCTGGAATTATGCACAGTTTATGATAACAGAAATCTTTAATGTTAGACTTGATATATGTCAATATTAAGATACATTGGATATTTTCTGAGTTATTTCACAGAAGTCTAGACTTTATTTTCTCATTTTTTGTTAGTACATGGGAACCACATTTTTAGCACACATTTGCTTCAGGAGAATGTGATAGACAAGCCCAAATCTGAAGTGAGCAAACAGAGGCTGAAGAGCCACACTATTCATTCTGCTGCACCCCATGCTCTTGGCTTTTGGTGCTGTGCCTCTATTTACTGTCCCTCTCTTTCCAAATAGTGTCTTGTCTACCAAACCCTTCTTCAGGAAGTAACTGATAACACCTTCAAGTGCCACCTCCCTTAGAAATCAGTATGTGCATTTTTAGTCTGGACTCCAACAGGCAAAAATCTCAGCCACAAGATTTGAGCAGTGTGACCTTTTTGGAATCATTCTGCTTAGAGTAAAGGCTTACCTAATGAGCTTCCCAAAATAGTTTTGCTTACTAAGGTGGGTGCTAGTTTTCTTTTCCATCAATTTCATAGTCGTAGCTTAAAATGACACCCATTTATTATCTCACAGTTCTGTAGGTCAGAAATCCAGGCACAGAGTGGCTCAGCTAGTTCTCTGATCTAGGTTTCATAAGGCTACAGTCGTATCAGCAAGCCGTGTTCCTTCCTGGAGGCTCTAAGGGAGAATCTGTTTCCAGGCTCATTCAGGTTGTTGACAGAATTTAATTCCATGAGATTGCAGGACTGATGTCTCCATTTGCTTGCTAGCTGCCAAACAGGAAGCATTCTCAGCTTCTAGGGGTTACCTGCATTCCTTGGCTCAAGGCCCTTTTCTTCTACTTTCAAAGTGAGCAACGATGTTCCAGTCTTTCTTATAATTTGAATTTCTCTGACCTCCCTTATTGCGTCATCTTTTCTTAGCTTCTCTCCTCTGCCACATGTAACTGACTCCAGCTGGAGAAATTTCTGTTTTTCCAAGGGCTCAAGTGGTTAGACTGGGCCCACCCAGATTATCCAGGATAATCTCTCTATTTTAAGGTCCTTAACTTTAATTACATCTGTAAATTTCCTTCATAGCAGTGTCTGGATTAGTGTTTTACTGACTAGGGTTGGAAATTTTAGAAAGACTTCAGAATTCTGCCTACTATTAATATAATGAGAAAGGAGACCTATATAATGAAAATGAGGAAATTTTGGGGAGAACATATGAGGATGGACACTTGAACAAATGTTGACTCATACTATATTCCAGAGAGGAAAAGCTCATATGGAAAGATATTATTTTCCCTGAAATTAATATACACAAAGAAATTTCAATACAAATTGAAATGGGTTTTTGGGGTGTTCTTGATGACTTCATTCCGAAGACAAGAAGAACAAATGGCTTAAAGTGATAATAATTATCTAGAAAAAAAAAGTATATTCACCAACTCATTTTTATGAGGCTAGCTAGCATAACTTTGATACCAAATTCAGAGAAAGACATTACCAGAAAGACAAATTACAGGTCAGTCTCATTCATGAGAGCCCTCTAAATCTTAAAGAAAATATTAGCATATTAAATCCATCAATATATTAAAAAATAATAGGTCAGTGAAGAATGCCGAAGTCACAAACAAATCCACACATACATGACAATCTGGCGTATGACCAAGATGACCCTGCACCATTTTTTGAAAAAGGACTGTCTTTCAATAAATGGTGTTGGTTTAATTTTCCACATGGAAGGGGATAGGGAACTATAGATGCCTCCCTTTCTCCATATATAAAAAATTAATTTCACTTGTTCCTTGAATAAAATTTGAAAAGCAAGGCAATAAAATTTTATAAGATAATATAAAAGTCTGAATGATTTTAGGGTAGGAAAAGATTTCTTAAATAGGATATGGATACCACTAATTATAAGAGAAACAAGTGATAAATTTGACTCCATGAAGAACTTTTTTCATTCAAAGACGTTATTAAGACAGTGAAAAGACGTGCTACAAAGTGAGAAAAACATTTGTAGTACATATAATCAATAAAGACTTGTTTCTACATTATATAATGAATACAAATAAATAAGAAAAATACAAACAACCCAACAGAAAAATGAGAAAAGACCTGAACAATGAGACAATGCTCTTATGAAAAGGTGCTATTATTTTTCATTGAAAATCAGGGAAAGGCAAAACAAAGCCACAATAAATTGGCATTACACATCCCTTAGATTGACGAAAATTAAAATGTCTGACAATATCAAGTATTGGTGAGGACGTGGAACAACAGAAACTTTATATATTGTTGTAGGTTACATAAATTGGTACAATAATTGTAAAAACTTTTGGCATGATCTTACAAATCTGGAGATATACATGCCCTATAAACCAGGAATTACATATCAAGATAAAGACTCCAAAGAAATATACGTTTATATGTTCTAGGATATATATATAGTGTGTATATGTACACAAACTTTCACAGAAGCATTGTTGATAATAGCCTAAAGCTATAATAGAAATAGCCTGTATGTTCATCCATCAACAGCAGAGTAGATAAATTACGGTATATCCATGCAATATAGTAAACTACAGCAATAAAATGAATACATTACATCCATATCAACATGGGTAAATCTTAAAGACACAGGTTGAACAAAAAAAGTCAAGACATGTAAGCAAAAACTTACTCTATGATTCCATTTATACAGAACTAAAAAACAGGCATAATTAAACTATATTGTTTAAAGGTAAGTAATTAGACAGTAAAATTTAAAGAAAAACAAAAAGTGAATGATAATAATCATGATAGTGGC
Source organism: Lepilemur ruficaudatus (assembly GCA_963574885.1). Classification (NCBI taxonomy): domain Eukaryota; kingdom Metazoa; phylum Chordata; class Mammalia; order Primates; family Lepilemuridae; genus Lepilemur; species Lepilemur ruficaudatus. The sequence continues at coordinate 9,348 of CAUYRT010016311.1, read as the reverse complement.
CATTTCTAGGCACTTGAGGGCTATAAGGGAAGGAGCACATTGGGGCCTTTTGGGGTATTGGTAATGTTATACTTCTGTGGTCCCCAACCCCAGGGCTGTGGACTTATACTGATCCATGGCCTGTTAGGAACCAGGCTGCACAGCAGGAGGTGAGTGGTGAGCAAATGAGTGAAGTTTCATCTGTATTTACAGCCACTCCTCATTGCTTGCATCACCACCCGAGCTCTGCCCCTCTCCATCCATGGAAAAATTGTCTTCTGTGAAACCAGTCCCTGCTGCCAAAAAATGTTAGACTGCTGTTCTACTTGACCCGGATGGGGTTACATGAATGTTTGTGTTAATAGTCTTAAGTAGTACACACTTCAGTTTTATAAACTTTTCAGTACGTTTACCATCACAAAATTATTAAATATAATTCTAATCTTCTTGTTTTTTCCCCATACTTCCTGATTCTTCCCCTTTTCAGAAGCATCTACAGTGTCTTGCAGAGACTTGGAGTTGTTACAGCAAGACTACAAAGAGAACTAAGAATTACAAGGGTCCAGAATAAGCCACCATGGCATAAAAATTATTTTAAACTGAAGGCATTTGAATGCTTGATATCCCTTACCTGCACAAAAACAAACCTTCTCCAAAGAACTCAATTGTTACAAATCTCTTCCAAGGGAGCAACTCTAATATTCTCTTCTGTGGAGAAGTGGCACCGTACACAGACATTGTTACAAAACTATTATATCTTCTATCCATTCTCCTAAAGGCCCATGTATTTTTCCAAAATGGCATTTGTGTTTTCCTTGGTGCTTTTCCTTCCTCTCCCCTCCTTTGAAGAAGTCATATGTTCTCGCAGAAGGGCCCCTCTGCCTCTTCATGCCCTATTAAGACTGGATATAAGCTCCAAATTCTGATCACCTTGAGTCACATTTATTGGTGAATTTCCGTTTGTGTGTACATATGTAATTAAATATGTTTTTTTCTCTTGCTATGTCTTTGCCATTTTAATTTGCAGGCCCCCAAACGGAGAATATAAGAGGGCAGTGGAAAAGCTTTTCCTCCCTGACATAGCTCAGCGTTTAAAAGTACTTCCAAAGTAGGTTCTTGAGAATAAAAAAGCCTTGGTGGGGCATGATGGCACATGCCTATAATCCCAATACTTTGGGAAGCTTAGGTGGGAGGATTGCTTGAGGCCAGGAGTTTGAGACCAGACTGGGCAGCATAGCAAGGCTCTATCTCTACAAAAAATAAAAATATTAGTCAAGCATGGTGGTGCGTGCCTGTAGTCCCAGCTACTCAAAAGGCTGAGGCAGGAGGATTGCTTAAGCCCAGGAGTTTGAGGTTGCAGTGAGCTATGATTTTACCACTGCACTCTAGCTTGGGCAACAGAGTGAGACCTGGTCTCTTAAAAAAAAAAATAATAATAAAAAATAAAATAAAATAAAAAAGGCTTGCCAAGAGTGAAACATAGCATTTGACCCTATTTCCTTCTCATACTTGGCCCAGAAGGAAGATTTGCTCAAAGACATCTGAACTGGAGGCAGTAGAAGTGCAGGGTTTTGGAGCCAAACACTGAAGAAGACTGGGTAGTGGGAAAGGCAGGGAAGGATGGGCCTTGATGGCAGTGGTGGAAAAAGAGAGCATCTGAGTGGGCTGAATGCCATTTCACTGGACAGGGCAGGAGGCCTGGACTAAGAGTCAGGAAAGCTGTCATCACTGTAGCCGTGAGGCTAAATATACCTCATCCAGCAAAGGATGCCTACTTTCCTCTGAGCTGCCCAGTGGAGAGCTTAGGACACCTCTGTCAAAGATGAAGGGTAAGGTCTTGGACCACCTAGAATGGTATCATTTTCCCTTTTCCATTCCTCCCAACCTTTCTATCCCTGGAGATTTTAGTGTGCAGGACCCAAGAATCTACATTTTAATAAGCACCTCTCCATGTGACTCTCATGTAGGTAGCATCTGGTACTGCAGTACCACTGCCCAGAGAAACTCAGTGATAAGAAGAACCACCAGTGGTACTTGTTAAAAATCCAAATTTCTAGGCCCCATACCAGACACGTGAAATCAGAATCTCTAGGGGAGAGGTTGAGAATTTGGATTTTTAATAAGGGCTCCTGGTGATTCTCAGAGAAGTCTGGGAAACTGCTCTAGAGACTTTTACTTTTAAATTCTATTCTTCTAAATATATTTAAACACATCTTACTTATAACAAATAAGGATAATTACATTTTGAAAAAATAAGTACCCTGAAGAAAAGAACAGATTACAAACTATAACATTTGTTTTTCTACAGCTCAGACTTTTCAGTACTGTAAACTCATAGATCCAACTGTTTCCACCTGCCCTTGAAGTCCCCAAAACATCTTAAACTCAACCTGGCTCTTTCGGTGTTTCCTGTATCTCAGTGATAGCATTATTAGCCACCCACTGGACCCACCAGAAATCCTAAATCATCTGACTTCTCTCTCTCCTTCAGTCCCCATCCCACCCCACCATATCTGAATCCATCACCACAACCTCCCATTTTACTTCCTAGATTGTTCCATTTCCCCTACTTGTCTCCATCTCCTTGTTCCTACCCTAATCTACTTGAACTTGTAACAACACTAACCACTACTCATAGATTGAATTGGTCCAGTGCGGGCTCTGCTTGTATTTCTACCCTGCACCTGGAATGATCTTTTCAAAACACAAATCTGATCATGTCAAATATTCTCTCTCCCTTTGCTCTTAAGAAAAATATTAAGGTTCTTAATATGGACTATAAGAACCTGCTTAGTCTGGTCTCCAGCTTTATACTGTAGCATTCTGTAACCTGTGTTCCAGTCACAGTGACCTCCTTTCAGGCCTTCAGGCTTGCAATGTTCCCCACTGACAAAAGCCCTTTACACATGCTATTCCCTCTGTTTCCCTTTCTCCCTTCTTCAGTTTCTCAACCTTCGGCTCTCTGTTTGAGTGTGACTTGCTCAAGGATGCCTTCCCTAACCTCTCTGATCAGATTAATGAATGCCCCTACTGTAAGTTCTCATAGCGTCTAGATAAATTCAACTTGTTTAATTAGACCACTTAGAATTCCATTGGCTTGAGCAGTTTGTTTCTTCCCCCGGAATATTCTCTGGTGTTCTTCTGACTTCACTTCCTTAGACTGTATCCTAGAACAACTGTAGGATTAGTAGGGGATAACTCTTGACACTTGAACTCTGCTAAAGCAGCACCTTCATTGGCTTGCACACATCCCCTTTGGCTGCTGTTACCTTATCTTTTTCTAATACCTTGAACATTAGCCTCTAATCACAGCATTTATTCTGTATCGCATTTTTTTTAAGGTTTCTCCCACTAATGTCAGCTGCTTTAGAACAGTTGTTTTTATTTATCTCTGTATCTTCAGCACTCAACACAGGGCCTTGTCAATAAATATTTGGAATCACCCTGTAGTCCAGCCACACAGTGCGTAAGTTGATTTCTCCGCTTGTAATGTCTTTCCCTAACTTTATGTGCTTGACAAACTCTTACTTCTTGATATAAAGGAGGCAGTGGTTTAGAGTTACTTTCAACAATGTACATAATCTTTCCACTTTTCTCATTTGAAAAATGACACTAACCTTAAAAGGTTGCGAGGATTAAAAGAGTTAATGATTAAACACTTCTCTCCCTCCCCTTGTCAGGCCAAATGTCTCCTCTTCCTAGAGCAATTCCCTAGGGAATTTTAACTCAATATTAGGTTTTTGGAATCTTTTGCATCCAGGTAGTTCTGTCTCTCCTGCCCCCATTTTTCCTTTTCTTTACCGTAGACATTGATGGCTCAATTAAAACTAGAGGACAAATCATTAGCAAGTGGAAAAATCATTCCTCCTGGGGTGAGATGTACTTACATAGCTGCATAGGACTTTAATACTTTGAAACAGCAAAGGTTGAAAAACAAAATGGTTAAATGTTCGTATTAAAACAGGTGAAATGTTTCTGTACATTTTCTTCTACATTTGTAAGAGCTTGATGTACAGTAACACACTAAACTTTAGTTCCCTTGCCTTCATCCTTTCAAGTTTACAGAGCTGTAACTAAAAATTTTAGTATTTAGGGCAAGGAACTCCAACAGTGAATTATCTGGTAGCTTCTAATATAAAAATTTATTCTCATCAACTAGATACTATGCTCAGTTTTTCTTCTTTACCTGCCAGTGTTGTCAAACTTTAAACACAGCATTTTAAAACTATTATACTCTTCAAAAATCATAGGAACTTTTTATTTTATAATGTGTGTACGCAACCGAAGTAGGAAAAAAACCATGAAAAATGTTTGCACATGGGATAAAACATGTCACAGGTGTAAAACACGCTAAAAACCTTCCCTGAAGTTTCCCTACCCTTATCCACGTGACCATGTGCACATCTCTAGCAATTTTTCTCATTCAAGAATCGTTTGTTATTTAGTATTTTTCTTTTCCTGTTGAGTAGGAAACTTAACGTCGTCTAGTCAATGTTTCAAATCTCAAATACAGCCTGGGTGGTTTTTCGTGGGCCCGTCTATCAGGGCCTCTGGAGAGTGTTCTTGAGGTTGAAAGTTTTAAGACCAAAAACTCAGCTTACGTTCTTATCCGCCGGTTTGAAATAAACATCATTTGGCGTCTCAAGCTTGTGAGGTAAGAGCCCAGTCATCAAAGGACCCTTTTTGACGTCCATGAGTGACAAAAGCCTCCAGCACTCCCGGGGTCCAGGCTGAATTTTCTCCACCGGCTTGTTTGGGAATCGGCCTCTTCTAAGCTGTGCAGTCTTAACTAGCGCTGCCGCTTGCTGCCCGGCAGCTCTCCCGGGACTCTTCCCGAGGCACTCCTTTCCAGACGCGCCCATCTCCACCCTCCCCAACTCCCCAACGTTTGTCCCCCCACTCTTTTGTCTCACGGCGGCCCGAGACCACCAGACCAGTTTCGGGGTTTTCTTCCTCCAGTGAGACTTGGCAGAACAGGCGTTAAAAGAAGAGGAGGCATCAAAGGCAATATATGTAACCTAAACGTTTGTACCCCCGCAATATTCTGAAATAAAAGGATGCAAAGGAAGAGTAAGAAATAACTGTATTATAAGAGTCATGACGAATGGCACTACACCCCTGATAAGACAAGGAGACTAAGGGGGTTGCGGGACACACACAACGACTGGCGTGCCCAGGCCAACCGCGCGGCCTGCCCCGCCCCGCCCCAACTGCCCGCCCCGCTCCCAGTCACGTGACGGGGGAGCGGCGCGCGCCGGCCGCGGCGCCAATTGGCTGGCGGCGGGAGCGCGGGGTTTGATGGGAAGGAGCTGGCCGGGCCCAGCGTTCTGTCGGTGGCGGCTGCTGCCTGCTCTGGGGGCAGGCTGCGCGGTGGCCGCCGAGGCTGGCAGGGGCGGACGCCAGGGCCGGGCTGTGCCCGCTTCTCGCAGGTAGAGCGCTCGAGATGAGGGCGGTTGGGATGGCTTTGCTGGGGGGAGGCGCGCTGAGCTTTCCCCTGGGGGAAATAAGCTCCCGGTTCCCCCGCTTGCTTCTCCCGGGTGCCCCCGCCTCATGCCAAGTGGCCTAAGAGCTCTGCGGCTGCGGCCGGGCATACTCCGGTTACGGAGCGCGCTGACCCAGTCCGGCCGCCTGGTCCCCTTGATTTCCTAGCACCGTGGCAGAGGTGATTCTGGAGTGCTGGAGACCCGGTTCTGCCCGCCAAGGGCTGGTAGTTTCCCCAGCTCCGTTCTCAGAGATTCCAGGTGGTGACTGGCTTGAGCCCCAGCTCTTTGGCCCACCTGTGTCGAGGAAAAGGGTCAGAAGATCCCAAACTAGCAGATCCTACGCTAAACTATCCGCTTTGAGTGTTCTGTCCATCTCTTCTTTTTCTGGGTTGTGCGGAGGCTCCAGGAACTGAAAAGATCGGAAGGGACTGAAAACTGTCAGTGTCATGCTGCTGGGCTCTGGCGTGTGGGCGTGGATTATGTGCCACTTAGAGAAGCAGCTCTACACCCATTGTCCTTATTTGAGGAATGGTGGGCGGTGTGAAGGGCGGAGGGGAAGGGCGAAGATGCGCAGTGGTCATGGGTGTGGCAGATGGAGAAAAGCAGGTCTGAACTACATCAATACGTAGTTTTAATTCTTTAGTGTTGTATTTGCGGGTAGAGAGAGAGAATTGGTGAACTCAGTTTTGCTGATGTTACTGTCACAGTACCAAGCAGGACCTGTGAGTCACTCAGTTTTCCATGTTCTGCTTTTCCCACTTGGCCTCGGGTTTGTGGTGCTTAGTGTCCACTGTTTTCTCCTTTTTTTCTGTGTGGCCTAGATGTCACTACTGACAAAATCGACCCTATTTAACAGCGATTTGGTGGGTGTTAGTAAACTTTGTTTCAGGAATATGTTCAAACTGGCGGGGAATGCTAATCCCTTGTCCTCAGCAGCCCCCATAGTTTTTTACTTAGGAAAACCAAGTTGATTTTGAACACATTTTCTTAAAAATGATGCATTTAAAGTTAGAATTTTAAGGTTCTCTGTCAGATATTGAGATCAACTCAGCAATGCTGTTAATAACTTTATATAGTGTTTATATATTAACTTGAAAGAATATAAGAAAAGGGAGACTTATATGGCTATCAAAAAGGTATGATTTCATTATAGAAAATCTTTCTAATCAAATAGTCATTTTTTGGTAGTTCAGAATGAAAATTCACTTACCATGAAGGGAAGCACTTAATCATTATCTATTAAAAGTGCTTTTAGAAGTGTACTTCTTTTCATTAATATTTTTTGTGGGAGAAAATAAATGTGGTTTGGGATATTTCAGAATTATCGTTCATTTGAAAGTTAGGGTTCTAGAACAAAACGCCTTTAATCTTAAGTTGTATAGTACAATGAATTATGGAGATACTGTTGATGTTGATTGAATAGTTTATACTGAAGTTTGGAACTTGATAAACATAAAACTGCGTTTGTTTTTTTTCTCCAAAGGCCTACAAGGTTTTTTAAATGGAGAAGTGCAGAATATTTTTGCTTTATTTTTAATACTAGAGAAAATGAGAGCAATACAATTTCAGTAAAAATATAAACTGTAATTTTATCTTCCAATTTTAAAATTATGAAATAGGTGTTTTCTTTATAGGAAGTTAGAAATGTGTTCCATATAAATACATGAGTTTTCTGGTAAAGTAATAATAATGGCTACAACTTATTAAGCACTTACTATGTGTTGGGCACTGTACCAAGTGATGCATAATTTCATTTGATTCGTACAACAATTCTGTGAAGTGTAAATATTTTTTATCATTTTACAAATGCAATAACTGAGAGAGTTTAAGTAATTTGCCCTAAATCACATAGCTAGTATGTGGTTGAACCATACTTTGAATCCAGGTCAATTTTACCTCATTATTTTAATGTGACTTGAAGCAAGTTGAAAATTTAAGAAAAACATTTCCCAAGATTTTAAATTCTGACACTCAAAGCTGAGTGTGAATAGCAATTAGTAGAAAATATTCAAATAATATGGTGGACATTACTGTTCACTGAAAAACATATTTAGACGCACCCACCTCTTGAGGTCATGACAAGTCCCATTGTGATATCACAGTGGAAAAAGACTCTCTGTACATGTTCATGGAAAGGTTCTTGGAGACAAGCCACTTGGGGTTGAACCATCTGTCCAATCAAGGGCAAGCAAATTGATTTATGCTTCAGAAGGGAATGCTAGGGTTATTTGGTTCCCATGTATTTGAAAGGAAGCAGAGATGGATTAGAAAACAGCAAAGACCACAGAAGTAAAAGCAGTTAATTTGTATAGAGCAATTACTATGTCTCAGGCACTGTTGTATATAATGTAAAATATATTATGTCATTTAAGCCTTTCAACATTTAACAGGTTCCTTAACTGCATATCCCTCTTTTGCAGTTGAGGAAATTGAGTAACAAACAAGTTAAGTAACTTACTTGTCTAAAATTCCAGAGTAAGTGATGGGCCACAGGAATTGGAGTTTACATGTTTGGGTGGAAAGGAGAGAACCAATGGTTAAATATAGAAGCAGTATGAAATTAAAGTTATATTTAGATCAGTCTGATCCTAAGAAAAAAAGAAATTAAATTTATAGAGAAATATGTGATTTAATTACTTAATTTTGTTATGTTTTTGTATCTGCTGGAGAATACAATCCATTACATGTGCATTGTAGTATATCAGTTTCTTTAATACCAGGATTTGATGGGAAAACAATGAAGGTTGACTGTTTCTTTGATTATGAACCTGAAAGCATGGATATGGCATTTAATGACTATAGAGTGACCATCACTCTAATGTTGTTTTAGAGGCTAAATTTAAAAGCACAATCCCTGCTTCAGGGATCTTAGAGGCTAAGCAGTAGATGTTTCATTAATTCCAAAACAATTCTCCAAGCCACACTCCAACACTCCAATAATTAGTGTCAAAGTTAGTATTAATTGTGATGCTATGCATGTATTTCATATTATACTTATTTTAAAGTGATATGCAGTAAAAAAGGCTGTGGTTGCAGACATCTAGCACTAGTTCTGCCCCTAGCTGGAGCTACATGATTTTGGCAAATCATTTAACTTCTCTTTAGTGTAGATTCAAGCATTCAAATTTAATCAAATAAAGGAATTGGGCTACATGATGTATTGTATTAATACTGTCTCTTGTGTTTATTATGTACTTTCCATTTCAGTAGTTCTGTATATCAACTATTTGAGAACGTCAGGTGCTTTCATATATTTTATATAAAAATATTTCAGTCTTATCTATATAAAGCCAACTTTGTTTCTGATTTTGTTTTATTGGGAATAACTGGGTGTTTTTTAAAAAAATCAAAACTAAAATGTTATGTCTGGCTCTACTACTTAATGTCTTTGGGACCTTACGTAGCAAATCTTTCCAATTCTCTAGCCTCAGGTTTCTCATTTGTAAAAGGGAGGGTTAGTAGTAGCTAAATGATAAAATTCATGTAAAGCATTTGTTTTAGGGCCTGCTAGAAATGAAGAACTTATCAAGTGTTTATATTATTGTTGCAATTAATTTCAATTATTAAAAACTCTGCTCACAGTCTCAGGGTGTGATGGTTACAAACCTGACTTGGAGGGATATAATTCTGTTTCAAACCAAAATGTGTAGATCAGTTGTATACAAAACACTGTGCTACCTACCATAAACTAGTTCCAAAATAGTGGAATGATGCATATTTTGAGAATAACAGGTGGTTTATATGAATCTCTCCCCTCTACCCACCTTTCTTTTTTTTTTTTCTTTTTTTTTTTTTTTGAGACAGAGTCTCACTCTGTTGTCCGGGCTAGAGTGAGTGCTGTGGCGTCAGCTTAGCTCACAGCAACCTCAAACTCCTGGGCTCAAGC
>CAUYRT010016307.1:0-14067 GCA_963574885.1 Lepilemur ruficaudatus | reverse complement strand
TCTTGCTATGTTGCGCAGGCTAGTCTTGAACGCTTGGCCTCAAGCAGTCCTTCCACCTTGGCCTCCCAAAGTGCTAGGATTATATGCTTAAGCCACCACACCTGGCCAAGGTCTTTTTTTGTTCAGAAAATTACACAAATGTTAAATCCATGAGTACCAAAAAAAAAAAAAAAAAAAAGTTATTCGTCTTGTAGTTCTTTAATTGTGTCAAGTTCTCCTAGATTATACATGCTGCTCCATGACAATTTCTGTCTGAAATGTTTTCAATTCCTCAACCGATTTTCTCTTTCTAGCTTTTAAGACCAAAGGACTTTGAGATCATGTATGGCTGTGACTCCAGAAACTCCAGTTAAAATAATTAGAAAAAAGGAACTAGTAGTTTAGAACATCAAAGGATCTAAAGCTGAGATAACAGATACAGCACAGAGGTAGAGACAAATGGCAGGTGAGACAAAGTCAACCCCCTCAGAATTATTTGCAATATCCCCAAAAAGGAACTGAGACAAAACCTGTGAAGGAGACACTCCAGGATTAAAGTTAAAAGGATTTACCCTATTCCAATAGGTAGGGGCTTGCATAAAATCATCATGAGTCAAGTTAAAATTAAATTGTGTAACTGTACAATTAATTGAGTGGGGAATGTGTAGTAAGAACTTTTTTGGTGGGAAAAGATTTATTTAAATATGGGTTTGAACTATAGAATAGAGAATTGAATTAGAAAAACCCCAATGCTAAGAAAATAAAAATGTTACAAGCATGCTTTGAACTAAGAGTTTGTAAATATCAAAAAAAAAAAAATTAATTACAAATTGATTAATATTAATTAGTGGGCCTTCTAAGACACATAATTTCTTTTTATTTTACATTATATAAAATTACATCAAATTATTTTATAATTTTTTTTAGTCTCTTTTTCCCATTAGAATTCTAAGTTCCTTAACTATGGCATTTGTGTACATTATGGGACTGAGAAGAGACACTATTTTTTCTGTGTGTATTTTTTCATAATCTTCCTCATTAAAATGTGAATTTCTTGGGGAAAAACAATATTAACCATATACTTATTTTCAACAGTGCCTTATCTATAGTAGGAATATAATAAATATTGATGATTTCAGTTGAAAAAATTATAGGCAAAAAATATGCACATACGTGTTCAATGTATCATTATTGTTGAAAGGCAAAAACAGCAAAATTGAAGTTCCTATGAGAGAAATAGTTTATTATATTCTAGAGCATGTATCAAAATTATGTAATATAGGTATTAAAATTAGATTTATGAAAATTATACAGGAACATGGCTAAGTATTTATCTTACAATATTAGACAAAGAAATGTAATAAATATTGCTGGTAAATTATGATTTTCAAATATTTAAAAACACATGTATCTAAAACCAACTGGAGGAAATCATACAACTTTATAATGGTAGTACTTTTGGAAGCATTCAAGATATATTTTTCACTATTATTTTGTTCAACTTTATATTAAGTAAATATTTTAATTGTTTTTGATAATTCCTTGAACTACGTTTGACAGCATATGTCTTACTACTAGGGAAGTAAAATCATTACATCAAAAAAATGAAAGATAAAGAAAATACATATGATAGTATCCTAATAGCAGTAGCCTAACTACACTCATAACCAGCAGATTATGACATTGAAAATAAAGTTGTGCAGCATGAAAATATAGCAGGGACATACCCAGGTTAAGCTTTATTTTGCCTAAACAGTTCAATGTCTTTTGTTAAAAAAGCAAAACAACAACAAGAAAAACTGGGCAAACACTCTGGGAAATGTACCCTGTGTCCCAAATGTGCACATGCACAAAAAGCCTTTAGTTGTCATTTTGGCTTTAGAGTAAATAGAATGTGTGGGCTTTTTAAAGAATGAAACAGTTCAGTGAACAACAACAAATTAGAATTTGTAAAGGATACCTAGGGGCATAGATAGCCTTTCACTGCAATTTTTATCTGTCTTTTTTTCAATGTCCTCCAACAGCTACATATTAGTACTGGGCCTAGAGATCAAGTACTTTACTTTCAGTGCTACAGTTCCTGTCCTTTATTCTGGCTGAATTTATTAACAACCTCATCATACAATTTTCCTATAATAATTTCTGATAAAATCCTCCTTTATCCTCTTTATCCCAATCTATAGTCGTGTTTCTAATTAGGAAGAACAAATTATTATCATACTCTGCTTTTTTTTTTCTAACCAGAAAACATATGGTTTTCTTTTTTGGGGAGGAACTAGGTTTTGTCTCTATTGTAATAACAAGGATATTCAACATAAAAAATACATTTTTTGTATATTGAGAAAATACCTAATATATCTTCTCAGTTTTATGTTTTTAATACTTTATTTTGAGAGCATATACACTAACTCCTGATTTATATACTTTTCTAAGAAGGTCACACAAAATCTGCTTGGCCTTAGCAAAGAGTACAAAACAGCAGAAAATGTTTACTTCTTTATGTTGTCAGGTTGCGTGGATGTGGGTGTATGCATTTCCTTTGTGTTTGCTGAACTTATGATATGCTATGATGAAGTAGTAGCCACCTGTATCTCTAGAAATTGAAATCTAAAAACAGCCACTATGTCCACATTAACCACAAAACAATAAACCAGCAACTTAAGTGGATCAAATAAGAAGAAATGATGCATGATAATCCATTTAAAAATTAACATTATGTCTTATGCAATATTTTTAAATTAAATTAAATTATCCAGTATATTAAGCATATTTAACATGTACCTTGTAATTCTATATGCTTCTTGAGTCATTGAAAGGGATCTTTTCAAATTTTAAGGTAAGTCTTATGAGTAGACAGTTTTTTTTTTTTAAGTAGAAGACCCCAATACATAATTTCTTCGAAAGGACTCAAAGCTTAATAAAACTTATCACCATGGATATGTTCACACATAGTGATATCTATAAGTACAGACAATTGAAAAATGTATAGTTTTATCTAAATTTTAATTCATAAAATTTGTGGTGTTAAAATAATTTTAAAGAATAAAGTCATTACTTATACAAATATAAATGAATATATGTCAACAATTTTATTTTATATGTTAATTATGGAGGAAACCAATGAGATGTTTAAATACATGGTTCAAAGAAAAATACAATGAGCAGACATATTTCTAGGCAATCAGGAATACAAAATTGACTTATTGCTCAAAGGTGTTAATTAATTGTTTCTTGAACCTGAAAGAAATTAATTCGCATTGGTAGAAGTAAACAAAGACCAAACTCACAGGTCTGTGGGGCCATCTAGGACGAGAGGCTTATAGAGTATATATCTCCACCTTAACCCATGATTCTCCTTCTCATTACACACGACTTTGGGTCAGCACAAAACAAAACAGTTAACACAAATCTGGCAAAGAAGAATGAGGAAAAAATGTCCTGATTCTTTCAAAGATGACAAACAAGTGTGAACCAACAACAAAACGCAGGTACCAAATCACGTAGTAGATGGCAGAGGAGCTCAAGAAAAACAGGGCAGAATTCAGACCTCCTACTAACTTACGCCACAAGCTGAGAGCAGCAAGGCCTAAGGGAACTCTTGTGGGTATTGCACCTGGAGGAAGGCTGGGGTCCCCTCACACGGGCAGTTGAGACTGGGTCTCAATGGGACCTTCATGATAACTGTGGAAATAATTGAAGACCAACCAAATGAGAACAAGTAAATCTACTTATTCAAAGATTGCTACAGCAAGGATGTCAGCTATCATCATTTGCTTTTGGCAGAGACTCAAAGGCAGATAGAAGAGTAGGAAATATTTATAGTGGAGAAAAGGAAAAGCTTCAGGTATACTCTGAAAGCTGTTGACATGAAAAAGCTGTCAGGGGGCCAACTAGAAATGAGGTATCCTATGGGATTGCTTAGGGGTTCATATTTGGCTTTCTCTGGTTGATCCTAAACTGGAAGTAGGAAGAAAAAGAAGTTGTCAATTATTGATCAAGTCCTGGCCATTTGAGTTGATTGTTAAAGAAGTTTGGATTCTTGGAATGTTACTAGAAATAAAAGATTGATGTCCTACAAGTCAGACTTATAGCAGTCTGTCTTCCTGGTATGTTGTTGTTGATAATGATTGGTTTCCTAGACAGTTACTGCAGGTTGTAGGTCAGAGTTCTATCTTTATATATGGTCTGGCCATTGTCCATTTGTATCTTCAATTTCTCACATCACTATGAACATGAATTATTTGCATCACCATCAACCCTTGACAACGAACATTTAGCACTACCTAGCTGCAAAATAGCCAAAGATACTAAAAGGTGAAAACCCTTGTAGCTAAATTAACTTTTGAATTGTGCTCTAGACAGCACTTAGGGATTTTTCAAAAGCTATCTTATAATATTTTTGTCTATTTAAAAGTCTGTCCTAATTTTTCCTAAGAGTAGTTAAAAATGGATTATATACCTAGCCTACATGTGTGTGTAGTTAGAATATATGCAATACGTACTCTCTATATATTTAAATAGGCATGTATATTTGTCTCTGAATGTATATACATACACATGTAAACCATTAAAATTGCTACTCTTTATTTGCCAACATAGTTTTCAAAGAGAACATTGTTATGCAAATTTCACTTTTTTACTGAGTGATTTCTTTTTTCTGTTGATCCAAATACATCTTACTTATATCTTCAAACTGATTATACTGAATTTGGAAAAGAGGATGGAGAGATATTTGAATTCCACCAGCTGGTGCTGTTTATTATTAATATTTTCATCTAGGTAATTGAGAGTGTACATATACTATAAATTAAAATTTCTTACAATTTTCTATTTTCTATTATTTGTCTCTGTAATGAAATGTCAGGAATATAATGTGTGCCACTGAGATTCAGGAAATAAAAAGTACAATAATAATTGGGTATGATAATGATAGCAATTAAGAAAAGACATACTCTGTGCCTATAATGATTCCAAGTATATTTCATGTTTTTATTAGTTTATTTCATCCACACAAAAAATCAGAACTATGATTATTATCCCTGCTTTAAAAATGATATAATTAAGAGTTCCAGAGATTTAGATTAACTTGCTTTAGGTCACCCACTAGTTTGGGAGCCAGGATTCAAATCCATGTATTGAGCTGTATAGTTTGTGTGCTTAACCATTCTAACACACTGCTACTATAAATAAGGTAGTAAATAGAGTACTATTTTCATGATCTTGCATTTTATTTTTTAAGATTTGCATTTTTTAATAAAAATAACAGACCTCAAATCAAAATATGTTGAAAATAATACATAATTCTATATAAATTCAAAATTAGAAAAGACCTTTATTTGATACTTACCATAAAAACTTATCCAGAAATACTCAAAATACTGTCCCTTAGGAGACAGGAGACAGCATGATAGAGTGAGAACACAGCTTTAAGAATAAGTAGTAATGTAAATAATTAATCTTTATAGGACATTTATTATGGAGTATACCCCTGTCCTGTTGATACAAACTGAGAAAAAAGAAGTACGCTAAACGAAATCATAGAGCTAGTAATTATCAGATACATGATTCAATCCAGGATTGATTCCAAAGCTTATACTTCCTAGGGAGAATTGGGGTTAATTTTAGCTCAGTCACATATTGAATGACCTAGGAATTTTCTTTTTTTCAGACTCAATTGCTACGTCTTCTGTGAGATAATAAATTTTAATGTTCTTCTCAAATAACAGAAATCCATAAATAAATAGTAGACATCAATATTTATTAATATTCTTTGGCACAGTACTTCTCACATAAGTATATTTATTTCATTAGATTTGGATGGTCTATAATGTTTCTTTATAGATTAATGTTGAAATAATAGAAATAATAACTAATTAACAGACAGCCTTAAACTTCCCCTCAGCTTGACTAAACTTTGGGTTGGTTTCTTTCTTTTTAGACAGGGCCTATATGTCCTTTACCTCTCTTTTCTTAGAAAATTTTCTTGCAAAAATTTGAAATTATAAATTCTTTTTTTGCCTCTTTGAAATGTAAGAATGAAAAGCTTCTTGCCCGTTTTACAAACAAGATGATGTCTTTTTCAAGGACCTAGGAACCATCTCTTTGAAATGTGAACATCTAAGGAGATAGTGTCCCTACCTCCATATCTCCGTGGGAGGCAAGGGAGGGGCCTAACTTCAATGAATGCCAATTAACAAACACAGAAGACCTAATCACAGGGGAAAAAAAAATATTTGCAAACTCAGGAATAACTCTAAGAGCTGGACACATTCATTTGAGATAAAGTAATGGCAGGCCCTGCTCAATAAAGAGTCATAGGGTCTGAGCCAAGGTCTCTGATAAAAAAGGGGGAGATAGAATTCTAATGGTTTCACACCTTAGGCTTAAGTCTGTTACCCAGTATGAGTTGATTTTGTGAGAGGTGAAAGGTGTGGATCCTGTTTCAGTCTTCTACATGTGGCTATCCAGTTTTCCCAGCACCATTTATTGGATAAGGATTGTTTTCCCCAGTGTATGGTTTTGTCTGCTTTGTCGAAGATTAGATGGCTATATGAGGATAGTTTTATATCTGGGTTCTCAGTTCTGTTCTACTGGTCAATGTCCCTGTTCTTGTGCCAGTAATAAGCTATTTTAATTACTATAGCCTTAACAAGCTATTTTCTAAAGTGATTGCACCATTTTACATTCCTACCACAATGCATGAGAGTTCTAATTGCTCTACATTCTAGTAAATACTTGGAGTTTTCAGCCTTTTTAATTTTAGTCATTAAAAGGGTTTATAGTTATATCCCACTGTGGCTTTAATTTGCATTTCCCAGATGACTGATGTTGAGCATCTTTTCATGTGCTTATTGGCAATTTCTGTATCTTCTTTTGAAAAGTTTTTGAACCATTGGTTTTTATAAAACAAGTTTTGTCTTCAGCATGAATTAGAGTCATGTATGGGAGATGGTAGAACAGATGTGTCTCAGGTAATACTTTTCTGCTATTTGTCTTATTCAATTCCCCATATATTTTCAGAAACTGATGAATGAAATCCCACATGACCTCCTAATCATAACATTACAGTATACTTTAATGATATCCTATTTGTCTTCCTACTAATGAGATCACAGAGTTTCCTGGCCACTTGATATGGCACTGCTTTTGGAATATCCCTGAAAAAGCCCTACTTGAAAGTCAGAGGTAGAATTATTGGACCATGTCCTACATATTCTGTATGACGAAGACACTCACATGATGTTCTATAATGCATCAATCATACTAAACTTAGGAACATTCCAGGTAAGTGAAGTTCATCCTGAGATTGCTGATATTTATCAGGTTCTACCCACAGTTCATTTCTTATGTTACTGTTCTAGTTAGCCCAATAATTGATTTCAAGAAACGAAGAGGATCTGTTTCATTGACAACTTTACTTACTGGGTTATAAGTTTGTGAAATAACAATCCTCTCAGCCCTTGAAATGGCCATGAAGACCTATGGCATCCAGAGCATGGGGGCCAGTTGCCTTCAACTGTGAATAATCTTTCCGAGTTTCTTAGTACACTATTTTCTATGGGTGTCAAAGCACTCAATTTTGGGGAGCACTAATTTAATCTTCTACCATTGATATAGCCATCCAGCAAATGAAGATACTATTTTCTACCCTAATTGTCTTCCCTACACCTAGCTTTCCTACCTAGCCCTAACACCAGCCTACTCTAATCTGTCAGGGTCTTATACTATAAAGAGAAATGTCTCCAACTACACAGTGATGATCATCGTATCCTCATAAGACCTCTGAGTTTAGGAACATCCACCTCAACACCTATTTCTCCAAAAGTTAGCTTAGCACTAAGTCAATCATATTTTATGAGATCATATTTTAGAGTACTCACTACCAAGGCTTTCTTTGAGACTTAGAGGTTGTACTTCACTCAGAACTCCATAGCTGAGAAGAGCTAAAGCAGACCCAGAAGCTCAGCTTGTACCGGCTTTCATTCTAGAAGTCTACTAAGTGCTTACTACATATCAGGCACTGGTACAATGCTTGATGGACCATGTTCACGGAATTCATTGGTCTTAACAGGCAGTCCAAATCACCCGGTCTTGAGACCAGATTATCTTCCTTAACAAGCCTGTACTGAGAGATTATCCAAACTAGTAACTTTAAGGCCATCCATCTCCAACTATAATTAACTAAAATGACCTGGTAGTGGAAGTAGGCAGATACCTAGGCATGCTGATGCCAGACTGAAAGTCAGATATACCCAGAAATAATAATGGAAAATACAGAATAATAGGCCAGCTCCCATTTAGGGAAGCTTGTCCTCAAATAATATGCCAAAGATAATTATATATCTAGTGATCACTCAAGATATTGATTAAAGTCTGCAGAGACTCCTGAAGGATCAATATTTACTAAAGCATCCTCCAGTATAATAGCATCTAGAAAACCCGTAGCCAGAACAAAAAATACCTTTGGTAATTTGAAGAAACAATACCCACTGCCTCTATATGTGTCTCTAGGATTCCACAACATTAGAATTTATCTTTAACTTGCTCAGTTTCCACTGCCATAACATCACCCTGGTAATTATGTAATTATTCACTAAAAATGGCACATTTTATCCCTGTTCTGGTTCTCAATCCATTTGCATTATTATAATGCTATAATTAAAATTATTGAGCTCTTTTATTTCCAGGATCTTTGATGTTTCCATCTATGACACCAAGTTTGAAGAGTACTATTGAAGGCCCTTCATAACTACATCTACTATACATGGCTAAATAGAACATAATCAATTTTTAAGGAATCTGTCTGATGTTCTATCTACAGACAACTCGAGAGTTCAACCTACTTTGAAGACATTGACTGAAACATGAAACATTCTTTCACATGAAACATGTCCTTCAAAGAAACAATGATTATATTAGAAAAGAAAAAATTCTCAGAAAAATAGAAATAGAACCTTCCTTAACTTGATAAACATATCTCTAAAAAATACAGCTGATATTTTTCTTAATATTGAAAGATTGAATGATTTATTCATAAGAGTGAGATCAAGGCAAGGATATCTATTCTCACCACACTTATTCAACGTAGTGTTGGAAGGTTTAGCTAGCAAAATAAGGCTAAGACTAGAAAATAAAAGGTATGCATAACAGAAAGAAAGAAATAAAACAGTCCCTATTCGAAGATAGAACAATTGTCTATATACAAAATACCAAAGAATCCATAAAATTCTCCTAGAACTAATAAGTGAGTTTAGCAAGTTGCAGCATAAAAGATCAACATACAAAAATCAATTATATGTTTATATATCAGCGAAGAACAGGTGGATACCAAAATTAAATAATATTATGCCATTTACAATTGCTCAGAAAGTGAAAGACTTAGGTGTAAAATTAACAAAACAAGTAAAGGAACTGTATGCTGAAAACTACATGGTGATGAAAGAAATTTTTAAAATATCTAAATGAATGGAGAGACATAGTATACTCATGGATTAGAAGACTCAAAAGAGATGTCAATCCTGCCTAAATTGATACACATATTTAATGCAATTCTTATCAAAATCTAAGGAAAAATTTGTTGTAGTCATATAGACAATATATATCTATAATAGATAGGTAAATAGATAGATGATAGATGATTGACAAATGATTGATAGAGAGAGAGACATATAGACAATAGACCTACAAAAATCTTGGTTAGATTTTGGTAAGAATTGTGAAATTTATATACAATGTGAAAGGAACTATAATAGTTAAAAACAGTTTTGAAAAAGTATGAAGTGGGAAGAATCCAATTTCAAGTTTATTATATAACTACAGTAATCAGGATTGTGTGGTATTGACAGAGAGATAAACACATAGATCAACAATGGTGCAGCACACAAAACCCAGAAATAGACACACACAAATATGAACATTGATTTTTTGGCAAAGTTTCAAAAGCAATTCAGTGGAAGAAAGATAGATAGCATTTTCAAAAAATGGTATTGGAACAATTGGAAATCCATAAGGCAAAAACTAAACCTCAACCAAAGACTCACACATTATAAAAAAATTAACTAAAAATATATTATGGTATTATATATAAACTGTAAAACTATGTAACTTATAGGGGGAGAAAGCCTTTGGAATATAGGGCCAGACAAAAAGTTCTTAGACTTGATACTGAAAGCACAATCCATAAAAGAAAAAAAAATAATGAATTGTATGTCATCAATATTAAGAAATTTTTCCCCAAGAAAGAGCCTATTAAAAGGATGAAAATATAGCTTATAGAATAGGAGAAAATATTTGCAAATCTGAAATTTGTATATCTGACAATAATCTGGTATCTATAATATATAAAGAGCTCTTAAAACTCAACAATAAAAAATAAGCAATCCAATTAGAAAATAGACAAAAGGTACCAAAAGACATTTCACGGGATACACAATAGTAAATAAGCACATGAAAAAAAGGTAGACTATCACTAGTCATTAAGAAAATGCTGATTAAACCACAATGAGATATCATTATATACAAATCATAATAGATAAAATAAAACATAGTTTGGGTGTGGCAAAGTCATAACATATAACCAAAATGTTTGTACACCCATAATATCCTGAAATAAAATAAAACATAGTTATAATTCCAAAAGCTTGCAATGATGTAGAGAAATTGGATCTCTCATACATATTTAATATTTGATGGGGATGTAAAATGGTAGAGCCACTCTGGAATAGAGTTTGAAAGTTTCTTTAAAAATGAAATATGGGATAGGATCGAGACAGCCAACTAAACACAGGTAGTATGTGCCTCCTCCACAGAGAAGAACCAAAATGGTAAGCAGATTCTCACATTTCATACAAACTGTCTAGGAGAGAATGCTAGGATTTACCAGGGAAGCGATGGGAAGCAACAAAAGTGGGTAAGGAGAGGGTTCAAGGCAACTTACCTAGCCAGGGGCTGGCTAACAGCTGGGAGAAGCTCCTGGATGTGATGAAACAATAAGAGAAAAGCCCTCAGGGCTTCACTCTCTGAGACAAGCTTTTATGACCTTGGCTACAAGAGAACTGCCTGACCCACACAGGTCTCAAGCCTAACATAAGGAGCTACTTGAGAGTGCACAGAGACATTGTTCCAGAAAGGAAACTCATGTGGAATCCCATAGGCATCTGAGCCTGGAGCAGCTTGAGCAGGGTGCCATTCTGAGACCCTAAATACTGGGGAACTGCAGGCAGCCACTGTGCAGCTCCAAGGAGGGATAGAAGAGATAGACACTTCCATGTACCCCTGGGAATGTCTCCACCACCCTGCTGTGGCCTATGGGTAAGACTAAGATGTGTGCAAACAGCATTTTCCAGTTTCTTGCCCACGCTGCCTTCCTGCCTCATTTTATGACTTTGGCACTGGGTAGTGCACCACCCTCAGGCTGAGTTTGGGCTTGACACAGCTGTAGCCCCCACCTGGCTGGAGAGGGGCAGGAAAACCAGACTTTCCAGCATGCATCTGGGATGGTGTACACCATCATGCAGCCAGCTGCTGAGGGACTGAGTCTCAAGCAAACTGCACCCCTCACAGTTTCCTCCTAATGCAGTCTGCCTGATAAGGGCCCTGCCCTCTCTGGTCATAGGCCTAGGGTGCTGTTTTAGGAGGTTGTAGTAGGGGATACACCCCCAACAGTACTCTGCTCACTGTGCCTGGGTTCTTCACGAAGGGTGTGGCTCATCTCCCTCCCTTCATAGACAGGCAGTGTTTTTGCAGCTGTCCCAACATGGCAATCTCAGCCCCTGTGTCTCTATATCACTGGATGCACAGCCAACATTCCCTACCACCCACTCAGACTACAGTAGCCTGGAGGTACCAGTGGGTACTGGAAGAACTGTAGGTCTCCCAGAGCTTGGTAATTCAGGGTGAGCTGCTTCTAGCTAAGAGGATAGTGCAGTATGCAAGAGGACCCCATAGGACAAAGTGGACCATGGCACCAGCTCCCCACCATTTGGGGCTTTCTCCTCCCCCTCCCCTCTACCGCTAAGGCAGCCATGGCTGTTTCCACTTGGGATTGGTGAGGGTTCCACAGGGCAAGATTAAGCAAGGACACTTGGGAGTGGCTATCCCATGTCTGACAGAGCACCTATTACACCCAGGATTCCATGGAACTTGCGGTACACTTTCTTTCTTCTACAAAGCCACGGCAAGTGCTTTCATGTTCCCCAAGGACTAAAGTTACCATCTGTGCTGAAGAAGTGTGAGGTTTACAGTCCCCTCCCTGAGCTGCCTGTATCTTCTGGGAGGAGCCTACCCACCCTGGAGAAAAGTCCCTAGTACAACCAAACGTCCCTTGCCTAAGCATTTCACAACAAGTCTGGTAGTCCTGTACACAGTGGGTTGAGCTACCATCACCATCTCTGCTGCACCTGGGTCAGGGTGGGAGCTGGGAATCTGAGTGCTTTTGTGCCCCTGAAGGACAGAAACTTCTGTCACTGGGAAGAGAGCAATTTGTGCATCCCACAGCTATCTACCTCAACTAATCTCAACAAGAGAGGCCTGCCCCTCCTGTCAAAAGCTCACAGTGCATCTGCCCTTCTCCTGCCTCAGTATTCTTCCACAGCAGCAGATCACCTTACCCCTCACTATCACAACCAGTGCCTGAACTCAGGGAGACTTCAGGGCAAGGTTGCCAACCCAGTCTCAATCTGGTCCTCCCAGGAATCAAACATAAACCAGGGGCCTGGGATCTAGGTATTACCTAAACTAGTCCACCACTGGCACCTGAACACTCTCACAGGAGTCTGAGGTCCAAATGATCCAAATTGCCAGCAATAGCACAGTGGGTGCCAACCTGCATGAGCCAAAAGGCATTGCACCTCTCCCTCTCTACACTAAGCAGCAGAGTTCCCAGCAGAGGAGAACAGGAGAACTGTAAAGCTATATGTTTTGAGCTAAAGGAAGAGATTCAAGGTGAGAAGGAACCAGCATGAGAATTCTGGCAATATGAAAAAACAGACTTTCTTGAAACCCCCAAAAGATTGCATGCACTAACTCTCCAGCAATCGACTCCAACCAAAAGGAAATTTTTGTCATACATGGAATTCAAAATATGGATTGCAAGTAAGCTCAATGGGATCAATGAGAAAGTTGAAAATCAATACAACGAAACCAAAAAAATAATTCAGAGCAAGAATGAAAGGTTCATTAGAGAGATAGATAATTGAAAAAAATAGACTTCTGGAAATGAAAGAACCATTTAGGTAATATCAAAATACAGAGGAAAGTCTTAACAACAGACTAAAACAAGCAGAAGAAAGAATTTCAGAGCTTGAAGACAAGGCTTTCAAATTGACCCAGCCACTCAAACAAAAAGAACCAAGAGAAATGAACATAATCTGTGAGAAATATGAGATTGTGTAAAATGCCCAAATACAAGAATCATAAGTAATCCTTGACAGAGAAGAAGAAAAAGCAAAAAACATAGAAAACCTATTTGAAGAAATAATGGAGGAAAACTTCCCTGGTCTTTGAACATCCAGATATAAGATGGTCATCAAAGACCAGGAAGATTCATAGCAAATAAGACATCTCCAAGACACATAGTCATCAACCTGGCCAAGGTCAAAATTAAGGAGAAAATTCTGCAAGCAACAAGATGAAAAGAACAACTAACCTACAAAGGAAAAACCATCAGGCTAACTGCAGACTTCTCAATGGAGACCTTAAAAGCCAGAAGGCATTAGGGTCCCATCTTCAACCTTCTTTTTTTTTTTTTTTTCTTTTTGAGACAGAGTCTCACTCTGTTGCCCAGGCTGTAGAGTGCCGTGGCATCAGCCTAGCTCACAGCAACCTCAAACTCCTGGGCTCAAGCAATCCTTCTGCCTCAGCCTCTCAAGTAGCTGGGACTACAGGCATGTGCCACCATGCCCGGCTCATTTTTTACATATATTTTTAGTTGTCCAATTAATTTCTTTCTATTTATAGTAGAGACGGGGTCTCGCTCTTGCTCAGGCTGGTCTTGAACTCCTGACCTTGAGCTATCCACCCACCTCGGCCTCCCAGAGTGCTAGGATTATAGGCGTGAGCCACCGCACCCGGCCTGGTTCATTTATCTTT